>CAUJBB010000049.1:157500-173299 GCA_963082805.1 Hemicrepidius hirtus
TACCTACATGCCTACATACCTACATACCTACATGCCTACATACCTACATACCTACATGCCTACATACCTACATACCTACATGCCTACATACCTACATACCTACATACCTACATACCTACATACATACATACCTACATACCTACATACCTACATACCTACATACCTACATACCTACATACCTACATCCATACATACCTACATACCTACATACATACATACCTACATACCTACATACCTACATACCTACATATATACATACCTACATACCTACATACATACATACCTTCATACCTACATACATACCTACCTACATACCTACATACCTACATACCTACATACCTACATACCTACATACCTACATACCTACATACCTACATACCTACATACCTACATGCCTATATACCTACATACCTACATACCTAGATACCTACATACCTACATACATACATACCTACATACCTACATACATACATACATACATACATACCTACATACCTACATACATACATACCTACATACCTACATACATACATACCTACATACCTACATTCCTACATACATACATACCTACATACCTACATACATACATACCTACATACCTACATACCTACATACCTACATACCTACATACCTACATACCTACATACCTACATACCTACATACCTACATACCTACATACCTACATACCTACATACATACATACCTACATACATACATACCTACATACCTACATACCTACATACCTACATACCTACATACCTACATACCTACATACCTACATACCTACATACCTACATACCTACATACATACATACCTACATACCTACATACATACATACCTACATACCTAAATACCTACATACCTACATACCTACATACCTACATACCTACATACCTACATACCTACATACCTACATACCTACATACCTACATACCTTGAAACGTTCAACCTTTCCCTTATGGGGTTTGGAAGACGTACAAAAATTTATTTTTATACCTGGATACACTCTTGAGATTGTCCAAGGGTTCCTGTGGAAATCAGAAACAAACACCAACAACATAAACCTGTTAAATATGTTTATTTAGTTCGAATATGTACAATAAAATAAACGAATGCTTGTTCTGTATTGTAATTAAACAAAACAAATATTAATTAAACTGTAAAACGGATCTACTGAACACAACTATATGTACTGTAAACGGAGTTGCTTTGCGGAACGTAACTTTTTAGTTTGCAAACAGCGGAACGCCTCAAATAGGTGTTTGGAACTAAAAATAATTCGGGGCTACTGGATAATTATTCGACAAAGGAAAACCGACACAAAACTAATAAGAATAATAGAAAAGGGTCCACGGAATATTTAAACAGCAACTAAATAATATAAATGAATTATATCACGGTCAGTAAACTTTTATAAATTTGAGGTTAACCTCTCAAAAATAAATAATTGATTATTGGTTTCTTGTAGGGGATGCTCGGACTGAAATTGAATTCTAATGAAAACAATGAAAATCAATAAAACAATCAAGTCTGAATCTAAAGGTTCTAACAGGACGTGATTATATGTTAGCCGGAATGCTAGTAAATTATTCTTTCGGGAACGGCAGGTAAAGGTTGACTTGTTTTAAGTGTATAAAAACTTCCCCAGTTTGCACTGGGTTCCAGTTTTATATATAAAGTTTCCCCAATTCGCACTGGGTTCCAACTTTATATAAACAAGGGCAGGCAGAGGTAAATCCGGTATAAAGTTTCCCCAATGGACACTGGGTTCCAACGTTATATCGGATAGAGACCGGAAGAGGTAAATGTGGCTTAAAGGGGTATATAAAACTTCCCCAATTTGCACTGGGTTCCAGCTTTATATCGGAATGAACAGGGATCTAGCAGAGGTCGGTTGAATCAGAATAAAACAATACGGAATGCAAAAGGTCGGTCTAGTTTAGTATAATCGGTCAGAAAATCAAGGGGCAAAGCGGTCGGTTAAATTTAGAAAAATCAAGGGTCAGGCGGTCGGTAATAAAATTGAATTAGTTCGGAAAAATCTAAGCAAAATATCAGAAGTGAGGCTTCTAACGGAATTCTCTCAATTTGAGCTGCTCCGCTGTTTATAAAGGCGGCCCAACAGCCCCCCCTTTGGACTGAATGTTGCGCGGACGTCTTCTCAGCTGATGTCTGTAGAGGTGGAATCGTAGTGGGGCGGTGTGACGTCAGCTGCGGTCTTGAAGGTTGGGGTGATAGCTACCGTTCTAAAATCCAAAATGGCGATTGGACAACGCCCTAACTTGGAAGAACGGTAGCAACGTTACAACCTACATACCTACATACCTACATACCTACATACCTACATACATACATACCTACATACATACATACCTACATACCTACATACCTACATACCTACATACCTACATACCTACATACCTACATACCTACATACCTACATACCTACATACATACATACCTACATACCTACATACATACATACCTACATACCTACATACCTACATACATACTTACCTACATACATACATACCTACATACCTACATACCTACATACCTACATACCTACATACCTACATACCTACATACCTACATACCTACATACCTACATACCTACATACCTACATACATACATACCTACATACCTACATACATACATACCTACATACCTACGTACCTACATACCTACATACCTACATACCTACATACCTACATACCTACATACCTACATACCTACATACCTACATACCTACATACCTACATACCTACATATCTACATACCTACATACCTACATACCTACATACCTACATACCTACATACCTACATACCTACATACCTACATACCTACATACCTACATACCTACATACCTACATACCTACATACCTACATACCTACATACCTACATACCTACATACCTACATACCTACATACCTACATACCTACATACCTACATACCTACATACCTACATACCTACATACCTACATACCTACATACCTACATACCTACATACCTACATACCTACATACCTACATAACTACATACCTACATACCTACATACCTACATACCTACATACCTACATACCTACATGCCTACATACCTACATACCTACATGCCTACATACCTACATACCTACATGCCTACATACCTACATACCTACATACCTACATACCTGCATACATACATACCTACATACCTACATACATACATACCTACATACCTACATACATACATACCTACATACCTACATACATACCTACATACATACCTACCTACATACTTACATACCTACATACCTACATGCCTACATACCTACATACCTACATACCTACATGCCTACATACCTACATACCTACATGCCTACATACCTACATACCTACATGCCTACATACCTACATACCTACATACCTACATACCTACATACCTACATACCTACATACCTACATACCTACATACCTACATACCTACATACCTACATACATACATACCTACATACCTACATACATACATACCTACATACCTACATACATACTTACCTACATACATACATACCTACATACCTACATACCTACATACCTACATACCTAAATACCTACATACCTACATACATACATACCTACATACCTACATACCTACATACATACTTACCTACATACATACATACCTACATACCTACATACCTACATACCTACATACCTACATACCTAAATACCTACATACCTACATACATACATACCTACATACCTACATACCTACATACCTACATACCTACATACCTACATACCTACATACCTACATACCTACATACCTACATACCTACATACCTACATACCTACATACCTACATACCTACATACCTACATACCTACATACCTACATACCTACATACCTACATACCTACATACCTACATACCTACATACCTACATACCTACATACCTACATACCTACATACCTAAATACCTACATACCTACATACATACATACCTACATACCTACATACCTACATACATACTTACCTACATACATACATACCTACATACCTACATACCTACATACCTACATACCTACATACCTACTTACCTACATACCTAAATACCTACATACCTACATACATACATACCTACATACCTACATACCTACATACCTACATACCTACATACCTACATACCTACATACCTACATACCTACATACCTACATACCTACATACCTACATACCTACATACCTACATACCTACATACCTAAATACCTACATACCTACATACATACATACCTACATACCTACATACCTACATACATACTTACCTACATACATACATACCTACATACCTACATACCTACATACCTACATACCTACATACCTACTTACCTACATACCTAAATACCTACATACCTACATACATACATACCTACATACCTACATACCTACATACCTACATACCTACATACCTACATACCTACATACCTACATACCTACATACCTACATACCTACATACCTACATACCTACATACCTACATACCTACATACCTACATACCTACATACCTACATACCTACATACCTACATAACTACATACCTACATACCTACATACCTACATACCTACATACCTACATACCTACATGCCTACATACCTACATACCTACATGCCTACATACCTACATACCTACATGCCTACATACCTACATACCTACATACCTACATACCTGCATACATACATACCTACATACCTACATACATACATACCTACATACCTACATACATACATACCTACATACCTACATACATACCTACATACATACCTACCTACATACTTACATACCTACATACCTACATGCCTACATACCTACATACCTACATACCTACATGCCTACATACCTACATACCTACATGCCTACATACCTACATACCTACATGCCTACATACCTACATACCTACATACCTACATACCTACATACCTACATACCTACATACCTACATACCTACATACCTACATACCTACATACCTACATACCTACATACCTACATACCTACATACCTACATACCTACATACCTACATACCTACATACATACCTACATACATACCTACCTACATACCTACATACCTACATACCTACATGCCTACATACCTACATACCTACATGCCTACATACCTACATACCTACATGCCTACATACCTACATACCTACATGCCTACATACCTACATACCTACATACCTACATACCTACATACCTACATACCTACATACCTACATACCTACATACCTACATACCTACATACATACATACCTACATACCTACATACATACATACCTACATACCTACATACCTACATACCTACATACTTACATAGCTACATGCCTACATACCTACATACCTACATGCCTACATACCTACATACCTACATACCTACATGCCTACATACCTACATACCTGCATGCCTACATACCTACATACCTACATACCTACATACCTACATACCTACATACCTACATACATTCATACCTACATACCTACATACCTACATACCTACATACCTACATACCTACATACCTACATATCTACATACCTACATACCTACATACCTACATACCTACATACCTACATACCTACATACCTACATACCTACATACCTACATACCTACATACCTACATACCTACATACCTACATACCTACATACCTACATACCTACATACATACATACCTAAATACCTACATACCTACATACATACATACCTACATACCTACATACCTACATACCTACATACCTACATACCTACATACATTCATACCTACATACCTACATACCTACATACCTACATACCTACATACCTACATACCTACATATCTACATACCTACATACCTACATACCTACATACCTACATACCTACATACCTACATACCTACATACCTACATACCTACATACCTACATACCTACATACCTACATACCTACATACCTACATACCTACATACATACATACCTAAATACCTACATACCTACATACATACATACCTACATACCTACATACCTACATACCTACATACCTACATACCTACATACCTACATACATACATACCTACATACCTACATACATACATACCTACATACCTACATACCTACATACCTACATACCTACATACCTACATATCTACATAGCTACATACCTACATACCTACATACCTACATACTTACATACCTACATACCTACATACCTACATACCTACATACCTACATACCTACATACCTACATACCTACATACCTACATACTTACATACCTACATGCCTACATACCTACATACCTACATGCCTACATACCTACATACCTACATACCTACATACCTACAAATATACATACCTACATACCTACATACATACATACCTACATACCTACATACCTACATACCTATGTGCCTACATACCTACATACCTACATGCCTACATACCTACATACCAACATGCCTACATACCTACATACCTACATGCCTACATACCTACATACCTACATGCCTACATACCTACATACCTACATACCTACATACCTACATACATACATACCTACATACCTACATACCTACATACCTACATACCTACATACCTACATACCTACATCCATACATACCTACATACCTACATACATACATACCTACATACCTACATACCTACATACCTACATATATACATACCTACATACCTACATACATACATACCTTCATACCTACATACATACCTACCTACATACCTACATACCTACATACCTACATACCTACATACCTACATACCTACATACCTACATACCTACATACCTACATGCCTATATACCTACATAACTACATACATAGATACCTACATACCTACATACATACATACCTACATACCTACATACATACATACATACATACATACCTACATACCTACATACATACATACCTACATACCTACATACATACATACCTACATACCTACATTCCTACATACATACATACCTACATACCTACATACATACATACCTACATACCTACATACCTACATACCTACATACCTACATACCTACATACCTACATACCTACATACCTACATACCTACATACCTACATACCTACATACATACATACCTACATACATACATACCTACATACCTACATACCTACATACCTACATACCTACATACCTACATACCTACATACCTACATACCTACATACCTACATACATACATACCTACATACCTACATACATACATACCTACATACCTAAATACCTACATACCTACATACCTACATACCTACATACCTACATACCTACATACCTACATACCTACATACCTACATACCTACATACCTACATACCTACATACCTACATACCTACATACCTACATACATACATACCTACATACATACATACCTACATACCTACATACCTACATACCTACATACCTACATACCTACATACCTACATACCTACATACCTACATACCTACATACATACATACCTACATACCTACATACATACATACCTACATACCTACATACCTACATACATACTTACCTACATACATACATACCTACATACCTACATACCTACATACCTACATACCTACATACCTACATACCTACATACCTACATACCTACATACCTACATACATACATACCTACATACCTACATACATACATACCTACATACCTACGTACCTACATACCTACATACTTACATACCTACATACCTACATACCTACATACCTACATACCTACATACCTACATACCTACATACCTACATACCTACATACCTACATATCTACATACCTACATACCTACATACCTACATACCTACATACCTACATACCTACATACCTACATACCTACATACCTACATACCTACATACCTACATACATACATACCTAAATACCTACATACCTACATACATACATACCTACATACATACATACCTACATACCTACATACCTACATACCTACATACCTACATACCTACATACCTACATACCTACATACCTACATACCTACATACATACATACTTACATACCTACATACATACATACCTACATACCTACATACATACTTACCTACATACATACATACCTACATACCTACATACCTACATACCTACATACCTAAATACCTACATACCTACATACATACATACCTACATACCTACATACCTACATACATACTTACCTACATACATACATACCTACATACCTACATACCTACATACCTACATACCTACATACCTAAATACCTACATACCTACATACATACATACCTACATACCTACATACCTACATACCTACATACCTACATACCTACATACCTACATACCTACATACCTACATACCTACATACCTACATACCTACATACCTACATACCTACATACCTACATACCTACATACCTACATACCTACAGACCTACATACCTAAATACCTACATACCTACATACATACATACCTACATACCTACATACCTACATACATACTTACCTACATACATACATACCTACATACCTACATACCTACATACCTACATACCTACATACCTACTTACCTACATACCTAAATACCTACATACCTACATACATACATACCTACATACCTACATACCTACATACCTACATACCTACATACCTACATACCTACATACCTACATACCTACATACCTACATACCTACATACCTACATACCTACATACCTACATACCTACATACCTACATACCTACATACCTACATACCTACATACCTACATACCTACATACCTACATACCTACATACCTACATACCTACATACCTACATACCTACATACCTACATACCTACATACCTACATACCTACATACCTACATACCTACATACCTACATACCTACATACATACATACCTACATACCTACATACCTACATACCTACATACCTACATACATACATACCTACATACCTACATACCTACATACCTACATACCTAAATACCTACATACCTACATACATACATACCTACATACCTACATACCTACATACATACTTACCTACATACATACATACCTACATACCTACATACCTACATACCTACATACCTACATACCTACTTACCTACATACCTAAATACCTACATACCTACATACATACATACCTACATACCTACATACCTACATACCTACATACCTACATACCTACATACCTACATACCTACATACCTACATACCTACATACCTACATACCTACATACCTACATACCTACATACCTACATACCTACATACCTACATACCTACATACCTACATACCTACATACCTACATACCTACATACCTACATACCTACATACATACATACATACATACCTACATACCTACATACCTACATACCTACATACCTACATACCTACATACATACATACCTACATACCTACATACCTACATACCTACATACATACATACCTACATACCTACATACATACATACCTACATACCTACATACCTACATACATACATACCTTCATACCTACATACATACATACCTACATACCTACGTACCTACATACCTACATACCTACATACCTACATACCTACATACCTACATACCTACATACCTACATACCTACATACCTACATACCTACATACCTACATATCTACATACCTACATACCTACATACCTACATACCTACATACCTACATACCTACATATCTACATACCTACATACCTACATACCTACATACCTACATACCTACATACCTACATACCTACATACCTACATACCTACATACCTACATACCTACATACCTACATACCTACATACATACATACCTAAATACCTACATACCTACATACATACATACCTACATACCTACATACCTACATACCTACATACCTACATACCTACATACCTACATACCTACATACCTACATACCTACATACATACATACCTACATACATACATACCTACATACCTACATACCTACATACCTACATACCTACATACCTACATACCTACATACCTACATACATACATACCTACATACCTACATACATACATACCTACATACCTACATACCTACATACATACTTACCTACATACATACATACCTACATACCTACATACCTACATACCTACATACCTACATACCTAAATACCTACATACCTACATACATACATACCTACATACCTACATACCTACATACATACTTACCTACATACATACATACCTACATACCTACATACCTACTTACCTACATACCTACATACCTACATACCTACATACCTACATACCTAAATACCTACATACCTACATACATACATACCTACATACCTACATACCTACATACCTACATACCTACATACCTACATACCTACATACCTACATACCTACATACCTACATACCTACATACCTACATGCCTACATACCTACATACCTACATGCCTACATACCTACATACCTACATGCCTACATACCTACATACCTACATACCTACATACCTACATACCTACATACCTACATACCTACATACCTACATACCTACATACTTACATACCTACATGCCTACATACCTACATACATACATACCTACATACCTACATACATACATACCTACATACCTACGTACCTACATACCTACATACCTACATACCTACATACCTACATACCTACATACCTACATACCTACATACCTACATACCTACATACCTACATACCTACATACCTACATACCTACATATCTACATACCTACATACCTACATACCTACATACCTACATACCTACATACCTACATACCTACATACCTACATACCTACATACCTACATACCTACATACCTACATACCTACATACATACATACCTAAATACCTACATACCTACATACATACATACCTACATACATACATACCTACATACCTACATACCTACATACCTACATACCTACATACCTACATACCTACATACCTACATACCTACATACCTACATACATACATACTTACATACCTACATACATACATACCTACATACCTACATACATACTTACCTACATACATACATACCTACATACCTACATACCTACATACCTACATACCTAAATACCTACATACCTACATACATACATACCTACATACCTACATACCTACATACATACTTACCTACATACATACATACCTACATACCTACATACCTACATACCTACATACCTACATACCTAAATACCTACATACCTACATACATACATACCTACATACCTACATACCTACATACCTACATACCTACATACCTACATACCTACATACCTACATACCTACATACCTACATACCTACATACCTACATACCTACATACCTACATACCTACATACCTACATACCTACATACCTACATACCTACATACCTACATACCTACATACCTACATACCTACATACCTAAATACCTACATACCTACATACATACATACCTACATACCTACATACCTACATACATACTTACCTACATACATACATACCTACATACCTACATACCTACATACCTACATACCTACATACCTACTTACCTACATACCTAAATACCTACATACCTACATACATACATACCTACATACCTACATACCTACATACCTACATACCTACATACCTACATACCTACATACCTACATACCTACATACCTACATACCTACATACCTACATACCTACATACCTACATACCTACATACCTACATACCTACATACCTACATACCTACATACCTACATACCTACATACCTACATACCTACATACCTACATACCTACATACCTACATACCTACATACCTACATACCTACATACCTACATACCTACATACCTACATACCTACATACCTACATACCTACATACCTACATACCTACATACCTACATACATACATACCTACATACCTACATACCTACATACCTACATACCTACATACCTACATACATACATACCTACATACCTACATACCTACATACCTACATACCTAAATACCTACATACCTACATACATACATACCTACATACCTACATACCTACATACATACTTACCTACATACATACATACCTACATACCTACATACCTACATACCTACATACCTACATACCTACTTACCTACATACCTAAATACCTACATACCTACATACATACATACCTACATACCTACACTACATACCTACATACCTACATACCTACATACCTACATACCTACATACCTACATACCTACATACCTACATACCTACATACCTAACATACCTACATACCTACATACCTACATACCTACATACCTACATACCTACATACCTACATACCTACATACCTACATACCTACATACCTACATACCTACATACCTACATACCTACATACCTACATACCTACATACCTACATACCTACATACCTACATACCTACATACCTACATACCTAAATACCTACATACCTACATACCTACATACCTACATACCTACATACCTACATACCTACATACCTACATACATACATACCTACATACCTACATACCTACATACCTACATACATACATACTACCTACATACCTACATACTATACATACCTACATACCTACATACCTACATATACATACATACCTTCATACCTACATACATACATACCTACATACCTACGTACCTACATACCTACATACCTACATACCTACATACATACATACCTAAATACCTACATACCTACATACATACATACCTACATACCTACATACCTACATACCTACATACCTACATACCTACATACCTACATACCTACATACCTACATACATACATACCTACATACATACATACCTACATACCTACATACCTACATACCTACATACCTACATACCTACATACCTACATACCTACATACATACATACCTACATACCTACATACATACATACCTACATACCTACATACCTACATACATACTTACCTACATACATACATACCTACATACCTACATACCTACATACCTACATACCTACATACCTAAATACCTACATACCTACATACATACATACCTACATACCTACATACCTACATACATACTTACCTACATACATACATACCTACATACCTACATACCTACTTACCTACATACCTACATACCTACATACCTACATACCTACATACCTAAATACCTACATACCTACATACATACATACCTACATACCTACATACCTACATACCTACATACCTACATACCTACATACCTACATACCTACATACCTACATACCTACATACCTACATGCCTACATACCTACATACCTACATGCCTACATACCTACATACCTACATGCCTACATACCTACATACCTACATACCTACATACCTACATAGCCTACATACCTACATACCTACATACCTACATACCTACATACTTACATACCTACATGCCTACATACCTACATACCTACATGCCTACATACCTACATACCTACATGCCTACATACCTACATACCTACATGCCTACATACCTACATACCTACATACCTACATACCTACATACCTACATACCTACATACTTACATACCTACATGCCTACATACCTACATACCTACATACCTACATACCTACATACCTACATACCTATATACCTACATACATACATACCTACAATACCTACATACCTACATACCTACATACCTACATACCAACATACCTACATACCTACATACCTACATACCTACATACCTACATGCCTACATACCTACATACCTACATACCTAGATACCTACATACCCACATACATACATACCTACATACCTACATACATACATACCTACATACCATACATACATACCTACATACCTACATACCTACATACCTACATACCTACATACCTACATACCTACATACCTACATACATACATACCTACATACCTACATACTACCTACATACCTACATACCTACATACATACATACCTACATACCTACATACATACATACCTACATACCTACATACCTGCCATACCTACATACCTACATACCTACATAACCTACATACCTACATACCTACATACCTACACTACCTACATACCTACATACCTACATACCTACATACCTACATACCTACATACCTACATACCTACATACCTACATACCTACATACCTACATACCTACATACCTACATACCTACATACCTACATACCTACATACCTACATACCTACATAACTACATACCTACATACCTACATACCTACATACCTACATACCTACATACCTACATACCTACATACCTACATACCTACATACCTACATACCTACATACCTACATACCTACATTCCTACATACCTACATACCTACATACCTACATACCTACATACCTACATACCTACATACCTACATACCTACATACCTACATACCTACATACCTACATACCTACATACCTACATACCTACATACCTACATACCTACATACTACATATCTACATAACTACATACCTACATACCTACATACCTACATACATACTACATACCTACATACCTACATACCTACATACCTACATACCTACATACCTACCTACATGCCTACATACCTACATACCTACATACCTACATACCTGCATACATACATACCTACATACCTACATACATACATACCTACATACCTACATACATACATACCTACATACCTACATACATACCTACATACATACCTACCTACATACTTACATACCTACATACCTACATGCCTACATACCTACATACCTACATACCTACATGCCTACATACCTACATACCTACATGCCTACATACCTACATACCTACATGCCTACCTACCTACATACCTACATACCTACATACCTACATACCTACATACATACATACCTACATACCTACATACATACATACCTACATACCTACATACATACATACTACATACCTACATACCTACATACATACATACCTACATACCTACATACATACATACCTACATACCTACATACCTACATACCTACATACCTACATACCTACATACCTACATACCTTCATATACCTACATACCTACATGCCTACATACCTACACACCTACATGCCTACATACCTACATACCTACATACATACTTACCTACATACATACATACCTACATACCTACATACCTACATACCTACATACCTACATACCTACATACCTACTTACCTACATACCTAAATACCTACATACCTACATACATACATACCTACATACCTACATACCTACATACCTACATACCTACATACCTACATACCTACATACCTACATACCTACATACCTACATACCTACATACCTACATACCTACATACCTACATACCTACATACCTACATACCTACATACCTACATACCTACATACCTACAATACCTACATACCTACATACCTACATACCTACATACCTACATACCTACATACCTACATACCTACATACCTACATACCTACATACCTACAATACCTACATACCTTACATACCTACATACCTACATATCTACATACCTACATACCTACATACCTACATACCTACATACATACATACCTACATACCTACATACCTACATACCTACATACCTACATACCTACATACATACATACCTACATACCTACATACCTACATACCTACATACCTAAATACCTACATACCTACATACATACTACTACATACCTACATACCTACATACTACTACCTACATACATACATACCTACATACCTACATACCTACATACCTACATACCTACATACCTACTTACCTACATACCTAAATACCTACATACCTACATACATACATACCTACATACCTACATACCTACAT
>CAUJBB010000050.1:22500-25000 GCA_963082805.1 Hemicrepidius hirtus
CCTACATACCTACATGCCTACATACCTACATACCTACATGCCTATATACCTACATACCTACATACCTACATACCTACATACCTACATACCTACATACCTACATACCTACATACCTACATACTTACATACCTACATACCTACATACCTACATACCTACATACCTACATACCTACATACCTACATACCTACATACCTACATACCTATATACCTACATACCTACATACCTACATACCTACATACCTACATACCTACATACCTACATACCTACATACCTACATACCTACATACCTACATACCTACATGCCTACATGCCTACATACCTACATGCCTACATACCTACATACCTACATACCTACATACCTACATACCTACATACCTACATACCTACATACCTACATACCTACATACCTACATACCTACATACCTACATACCTACATACCTACATACCTACATACCTACATGCCTACATACCTACATACCTACATGCCTACATACCTACATACCTACATACCTACATACCTACATACCTTCATACCTACATGCCTACATACCTACATACCTACATGCCTACATACCTACATACCTACATACCTACATACCTACATACCTACATACCTACATACCTACATACCTACATACCTACATACCTACATACCTACATACCTACATACCTACATACCTACATACCTACATGCCTACATACCTACATACCTACATGCCTATATACCTACATACCTACATACCTACATACCTACATACCTACATACCTACATACTTACATACCTACATACCTACATACATACATACCTACATACCTACATACCTACATACCTACATACCTACATACCTACATACCTACATGCCTACATACCTACATAAATACATACCTACATACCTACATACCTACATACCTACATACCTACATACCTACATACCTACATGCCTACATACCTACATAAATACATACCTACATACCTACATACCTACATACCTACATACCTACATACCTACATACCTACATACCTACATACCTACATACCTACATACCTACATACCTGCATACCTAAATACCTACATACCTACATACCTACATACCTACATACCTACATACCTACATACCTACATACCTACATACCTACATACCTACATACCTACATACCTACATACTTACGTACCTACATGCCTACATACCTACATACCTACATACCTACATACCTACATACCTACATACTTACATACCTACATACCTACATACATACATACCTACATACCTACATACCTACATACCTACATACCTACATACCTACATACCTACATACCTACATGCCTACATACTTACATAAATACATACCTACATACCTACATACCTACATACCTACATACCTACATACCTACATACCTACATACCTACATACCTACATACCTACATACCTACATACCTACATACCTACTTACCTACATACCTACATACCTACATACCTACATACCTACATGCCTACATACCTACATACCTACATGCCTACATACCTACATGCCTACATACCTACATACCTACATACCTACATACCTACATACCTACATACCTACATACCTACATGCCTACATACCTACATGCCTACATACCTACATACCTACATACCTACATACCTACATACCTACATGCCTACATACCTACATACCTAAATGCCTACATACCTACATACCTACATGCCTACATACCTACATACCTACATGCCTACATACCTACATACCTACATACCTACATACCTACATACCTACATGCCTACATAGCTACATACCTACATGCCTACATACCTACATACCTACATACATACATACCTACATACATACATACCTACATACCTACATACCTACATACCTACATACCTAAATACCTACATACCTACATACATACATACCTACATACCTACATACCTACATAACTACATACATACATACCTACATACATACCTACCTACATACCTACATACCTACATACCTACATGCCTACATACCTACATACCTACATACCTACATACCTACATACATACATACCTACATACCTACATACATACATACCTACATACCTACATACCTACATACCTACATACCTACATACCTACATACCTACCTACCTACATACCTACATACCTACATACCTACATACCTACATACCTACATACCTACATACCTACATACCTACATGCCTACATACCTACATACCTACATGCCTACATACCTACATGCCTACATACCTACATACCTACATACCTACATACCTACATACCTACATACCTACATACCTACATGCCTACATACCTACATGCCTACATACCTACATACCTACATACCTACATACCTACATACCTACATGCCTACATACCTACATACCTAAATGCCTACATACCTACATACCTACATGCCTACATACCTACATACCTACATGCCTACATACCTACATACCTACATACCTACATACCTACATACCTACATGCCTA
>CAUJBB010000050.1:47500-76170 GCA_963082805.1 Hemicrepidius hirtus
CATACCTACATACCTACATGCCTACATACCTACATACCTACATGCCTACATACCTACATACCTACATACCTACATACCTACATACCTACATACCTACATACCTACATACCTACATGCCTACATACCTACATACCTACATACCTACATACCTACATACCTACATACCTACATACCTACATACCTACATACCTACATACCTACATACCTACATACCTACATACCTACATACCTACATACCTACAAACCTACATACCTACATACCTACATACCTACATACCTACATACCTACATACCTACATACCTACATACCTACATACCTACATACTTACATGCCTACATACCTACTTACCTACATACCTAGATACCTACATACCTACATACATACATTCCTACATACCTACATACATACATACATACATACCTACATACCTACATACATACATACCTACATACCTACATACATACATACCTACATACCTACATACATACATACCTACATACCTACATACATACATACCTGCATACCTACATACATACATACCTACATACCTACATACCTACATACCTACATACCTACATACCTACATACCTACATACCTACATACCTACATACCTACATACCTACATACCTACATACCTACATACCTACATACCTACATACATACATACCTACATACCTACATACATACATACCTACATACCTACATACATACATACCTACATACCTACATACATACCTACCTACATACCTACATACCTACATACCTACATACCTACATGCCTACATACCTACATACCTACATGCCTACATACCTACATACCTACATGCCTACATACCTACATACCTACATGCCTACATACCTACATACCTACATACCTACATACCTACATACCTACATACCTACATACCTACATACCTACATACCTACATACCTACATACCTACATACCTACATGCCTACATACCTACATACCTACATGCCTATATACCTACATACCTACATACCTACATACCTACATACCTACATACCTACATACCTACATACCTACATACCTACATACCTACATACTTACATACCTACATACCTACATACCTACATACATACATACCTGCATACCTACATACATACATACCTACATACCTACATACCTACATACTTACATACCTACATACCTACATACCTACATACCTACATACCTACATACCTACATACCTACATACCTACATACCTACATACCTACATACCTACATACATACATACCTACATACCTACATACATACATACCTACATACCTACATACATACATACCTACATACCTACATACATACCTACCTACATACCTACATACCTACATACCTACATACCTACATGCCTACATACCTACATACCTACATGCCTACATACCTACATACCTACATGCCTACATACCTACATACCTACATGCCTACATACCTACATACCTACATACCACATACCTACATGCCTACATACCTACATACCTACATACCTACATACCTACATACCTACATACCTACATGCCTACATACCTACATACCTACATACCTACATACCTACATACCTACATACCTACATACCTACATACCTACATACCTACGTACCTACATGCCTACATACCTACATACCTACATACCTACATACCTACATACCTACATACCTACATACCTACATACCTACATACCTACATACCTACATACCTACATACCTACATACCTACATACCTACATACCTACATACATATATACCTACATACCTACATACATACATACCTACATACCTACATACCTACATACATACATACCTACATACATACATACCTACATACCTACATACCTACATACCTACATACCTACATACCTACATACCTACATACCTACATACCTACATACCTACATACCTACATACCTACATACCTACATACCTACATACCTACATACTTACGTACCTACATGCCTACATACCTACATACCTACATACCTACATACCTACATACCTACATACCTACATACCTACATACCTACATACCTACATACCTACATACCTACATACCTACATACCTACATACCTACATACCTACATACCTACATACCTACATACCTACATACCTACATACCTACATACCTACATACCTACATACCTACAAACCTACATACCTACATGCCTACATACCTACATGCCTAAATACCTACATACCTACATACCTACATACCTACATACCTACATACCTACATACCTACATACCTACATACCTACATACCTACATACCTACATACCTACATGCCTACATACCTACATACCTACATGCCTACATACCTACATACCTACATGCCTACATACCTACATACCTACATGCCTACATACCTACATACCTACATACCTACATACCTACATACCTACATACCTACATGCCTACATAGCTACATACCTACATGCCTACATACCTACATACCTACATACATACATACCTACATACATACATACCTACATACCTACATACCTACATACCTACATACCTACATACCTACATACCTACATACCTACATACCTACATACCTACATGCCTACATACCTACATACCTACATGCCTACATACCTACATACCTACATACCTACATACCTACATACCTACATACCTACATACCTACATACCTACATGCCTACATACCTACATACCTACATACCTACATACCTACATACCTACATACCTACATACCTACATGCCTACATACCTACATACCTACATGCCTACATAGCTACATACCTACATACCTACATACCTACATACCTACATACCTACATACCTACATACCTACATACCTACATACCTACATACCTACATACCTACATACCTACATACCTACATACCTACATACATACATACCTACATACCTACATACATACATACCTACATACCTACATACATACATACCTACATACCTACATGCCTACATACCTACATGAATACATACCTACATACCTACATACCTACATACATACATACCTACATACCTACATACCTACATACCTACATACCTACATACATACATACCTACATACCTACATACATACCTACCTACATACCTACATACCTACATACCTACATGCCTACATACCTACATACCTACATGCCTACATACCTACATACCTACATGCCTACATACCTACATACATACATACCTACATACCTACATACATACATACCTACATACCTACATACCTACATACATACATACCTACATACATACATACCTACATACCTACATACATACATACCTACATACCTACATACCTACATACCTACATACCTACATACCTACATACCTACATACCTACATACCTACATACCTACATGCCTACATACCTACATACCTACATACCTACATACCTACATACCTACATACCTACATACCTACATGCCTACATACCTACATACCTACATGCCTACATACCTACATACCTACATACCTACATACCTACATACCTACATACCTACATACCTACATACCTACATACCTACATACCTACATACCTACATACCTACATACCTACATACCTACATACCTACATACCTACATACATACATACCTACATAACTACATACATACATACCTACATACCTACATACATACATACCTACATACCTACATGCCTACATACCTACATACCTACATACCTACATACCTACATACCTACATACATACATACCTACATACCTACATACATACATACCTACATACCTACATACATACATGCCTACATACCTACATACAATACATACCTACATACCTACATACATACATACCTACATACCTACATACATACATACCTACATACCTACATACATACATACCTACATACCTACATACATACATACATACATACCTACATACATACCTACCTACATACCTACATACCTACATACCTACATGCCTACATACCTACATACCTACATACCTACATACCTACATACCTACATACATACATACCTACATACCTACATACATACATACCTACATACCTACATACATACATACCTACATACCTACATACCTACATACGTACATACCTACATACCTACATACCTACATACCTACATACCTACATACCTACATACCTACATACCTACATACCTACATACATACATACCTACATACCTACATACATACATACCTACATACCTACATACATACATACCTACATACCTACATACATACATACCTACATACCTACATACATACATACCTACATACCTACATACCTACATACATACATACCTACATACCTACATACCTACATACCTACATACCTACATGCCTACATACCTACATACCTACATGCCTACATACCTACATACCTACATACATACATACATACATACCTACATACCTACATACCTACATACCTACATACCTACATACATACATACCTACATACATACCTACCTACATACCTACATACCTACATACCTACATGCCTACATACCTACATACCTACATACCTACATACCTACATACCTACATACCTACATACCTACATACCTACATACCTACATACCTACATACCTACATACCTACATACCTACATACCTACATACCTACATACCTACATACCTACATACCTACATACCTACATGCCTACATACCTACATACCTACATGCCTACATACCTACATACCTACATGCCTACATACCTACATACCTACATACCTACATACCTACATACCTACATACCTACATGCCTACATACCTACATACCTACATACCTACATACCTAAATACCTATATACCTACATACATACATACCTACATACCTACATACCTACATACCTACATACATACATACCTACATACATACCTACCTACATACCTACATACCTACATACCTACATGCCTACATACCTACATACCTACATACCTACATACCTACATACCTACATACATACATACCTACATACCTACATACATACATACCTACATACCTACATACATACATACCTACATACCTACATACCTACATACCTACATACCTACATACCTACATACCTACTGCTACGCTTTAATTAATTTTTTTTCGAAGTTGTCCTAACGCTGGTCGTAAAAAACTATCGCGCGCAGCAAATAAAAAAAAGGTGTCGGCTAATCTCAGTGCGGGTCGAAGGTTAATCTAACCAGCTATAATAAGATGGTGGGAGGGCGCCAAAGGCTTTGCCCGAACACCAGTAAATAAGCACTACTTATCACGAAAGCCTTAAATTGATAAGTTGCTTGTCGAAGAAACAAATAAAAAAAAATATACATCCAAGTCTCTTTATTCACGAGCAAGGAAAAAGTAATCGATGTAATATGAGAACATACCTATATATTAACAATTGGTGAGTATATTTTTCTACTCTTAGAAAAAAACGTTGTTGGGTCGAATAAACAGTTTTCTTTTTTTTTTTTGCAATTTAAATTTTAACTTTTCTTGACCCCAAACAAAAGTAAATTTATATATATTTTATAAAAAAAAGAACAAGGAAAGCAACTTCTGCAGACCTATTCAATAATTACTACCGTAAAGTAAACGGCAAAACTACGAATTAATATTCAAATTCGGTTTCACTTAGTAAGATCTTACCAGTTATGCCTACTAAATATTAGGTAAAAAAAATACCTTAAACACAACATAAAGAAATGCAAAAGTTCTCCTGATAGTGCACCAAATTTACGATTCAACTGTTTGAATTCAACCAACTTGGTTTTAATGAACAATCAAATATTGTTAAATAAATAGAAAATTTACAAATAAAATAAGAACAATAAATGAAGTTTAGGCGCAGCTAATTAAATTTACAGTATAGCAATTACAGTATCAATTCACATGAAATAAAATAAGTTTATCTTTCCGATAGGAAAGTTAGCAAACCAAATAAACTATTGGCAGAAACAAATGATTAAAATTTTCCTTACTACCCAGTTAATCAATATAATCACACAGTCATAAATACATATTATCTCTTAGACTCGATAAACTAAACAGGTTCTCGTCAAGAACACCTCAAACGAAAATTATTAAGGAACGGACTGACCTTCAACACCGTAGCGACGCTTCCAAAACACCCAATAATAAACGAAGAATTATATTGCCCAGATTCACTAAATAATCTTCTAAAAGTCGGGTCTGATGATTATGAAAGGATAGATTAACCAATATTCGAAGTCCCAGTGATCGCAAACAATCTTACTTCACAAACTTTCCATCTATATCGGAATTCTAAGTTAATCCATATCATTAATATCCGAAGGATCCATACAAAAAACCATGAGGATGGAGGACTGCTTTGAAGATTTGTAGATGCTTCCGACTTATATATCCCCAAAATTAAGGGTTAACAGAAGAGACCCACAATAACTAAAACGAGCTAGGCTCCTCTGTTTTAATAATTCACAAGGATGTTGGAAAAATCCGCAGATGACACGAAGAATACAACTCCAAACACCTTGCTTTGTCGAAGGCACCAAACAATATGTCGGATCAAAAGAAGAATCACTTTTATCAAAAACAAACTACAACCAAAATCATTGCAATTTCCCTAGATTTTTGACAAAAGAAATTCAAAATTTTTAAGAGGGAAAACTGAAGCAGCTCCATCTAAAGATAATTGAAAGAAACGAAATATAAACCAAAATTTGAAAGGGAATAAACGAATAAGAATTTGAACCGTAATAACTCCCCCCTTCCATAGAAGCCAGAACATTCCGAAGAAAATTTTCTGTCAAGACCATAACTGAAAAATAATTATCAGACATGCGAATCTGTAGAGAAAAAAAACATGTAACCTAATATAGTTACCAAGGAAATAGCAATATAATATATATATAGTGACTACCTTACAAAATTAACCAAAATTGTCAAGGAAAGAAAAAAAAATTCCACCAATTCAAGAAAAACTTTCCTAAAATCACTAAAAAAAACAAACAAAAATTCTTCAACCACTTTACTCTTCCAAATCCTGATGATGTGGTTTCAAATCCTTAGTATGCCAGTTACCTTTTGAATTTCCCAAATCATCTACTAGCTCGTAAATACAATAACCTATTCTACGCTTGATTCGGTAAGGTCCTGTAAATTTCCCTGCCAGTTTAGCATTAAAATAATTAGCTCCCTCTGACAATGCATAATTCCGTTTCCATACATAATCTCCATCATTAAATTCTATGTGTCTTCGCCTTAAGTTGTATCTTTCACGAACTTTTGTAGCTGCTTGTTCCAACCGTTTTCTAACAAACTCTCGCATCTTGACTATATTTTCAGGCTTATTTCTGACTATTGTTTCTACTGATTCATCGGCAGCTAATTCTTTATGTTCATTACCATGCAAATACATATCTTGGCCAAAATTCACAAAGTAAGGATTTTGGGTCGTAGTCTCATGGCGGGCCGTTCTAATCGCGCAGCCTAGATACGGTAAAAGTTCATCCCACTTCCTATGATTCTCTTCTACATAGGCAGCTAACATAGTTTTCAAAACACGATTTACGCGTTCGGCTGGATTGCTTTGAGGGTGGTAATTTGGATTGTATATGGCCGTTACTCCATAACGCTCTAACATTTTCGAAAATTCTTTGCTCTTATATTGTACACCATTGTCGCACAAAACGTACTGGGGTACGCCAAACATCAAGAATATCCTTTCTTCCAATAACTTAGTTACAACAAGGGCCGTAGCTCTACGAATAGGGAAAAATAAACTAAATTTGCTAAATAGATCGCTAACAACAAGGATAAACAAATTTCCGTGAGTACTTTTTGGTAGGGGTCCTACAAGATCTGTGCAAATTGCTTGCCAAGGCCGCCTAAATATTGGTCTTTTAGTCATAAGCCCTGCGGCCGGTTTTTGTTCCGGTTTAGTGCGCTGACAAGTATTACACTTCTTCACGTAACGAGCAATATCTGCTTTCATGGATGGCCAATAATATAACCTAACAACACGATTAAAAGTTTTGTATATTCCTAAGTGTCCGCTAGTAGGTACATCATGACATTCATACATAATACCATTACGTTGCTCCTTGGGTACAACTATTTTCCAACTTTCATTCTCAAACTTCAAATTAGGAAAATTAGATTCAAGATGTTTGTATAATTTACCATGTTCGACACGCCATTTAGGAAATAATAAAGGATTATCTTGAACCTGTCGAAACATTTTTCTATACCACCTATCCCGAACTTCGTCTAAATTAGTTTCCTGGATTACTAAATTATGGCAAGACATGGGAACAGCTCTAGAAAGAGTATCAGGAACTATTAAATCTTTCCCTTTTCGATACTTGATGTCGTAATCAAATTGTTGTAAACGCACCGCCCACCTTCCAAGCCTACCTTGTGGATTTTTTAAATTATTTAGCCACACCAACGAGTAGTGATCGGTGATAACCAGGAACTTACTGCCTTCTAAATAGCATCTTAATCTTTCGACCGACCATAAAACCGCTAAACACTCCCGTTCCGTGGTGCTAAATTTTCTCTCTCCAGCCGTCAGGGATCTGGATACATAACAGATAACACGTTCTTGACCGTCAACATTCTGTGTGAGAACTCCTGCAATTCCATAACCCGAAGCATCGGTTTGTAATACGAAAGGTCGACTCATGTCCGGGCAGGTTAAAATCGGAGCGGATATGAGGGCATCTTTAATATCCTGGAAGGCCTTATCACATTCAGCAGTCCACTTAAATTTGACATTCTTCTTTATTAAGTGAGTAAGCGGGGCTATAATGGTAGAGTAATTCGGTATGAACCTTCTATACCACGAGGACATTCCGATGATTCGACGAATTTCAGGGACCGATTGGGGAGTAGGGATATTCACGATAGCTGACACTTTATCCGGATCAACATGTAACCCTTGCCTATTCACGATATAACCCAAATATTTAAGTTCGGAACCACCAAACGAACATTTCTTACGGCTTAGGGTCAAATTGGCCTTCCGCAACCTCTCAAACACTTCGGCTAGTATCTCCAAATGTTTCTCGAATGTCGGGGTGGCAATAACAATGTCGTCGAGATAAACAAATACGAAGGGTTCTAATTCCGGGCCGAAAATGGCGTCAACCAAGCGCTGAAAGGTAGCTGGCGCATTATGCAAACCGAAAGGGAGGCGAGTGAACTGATAAAGTCCTCTTCCCGGTACTGAAAAAGCAGTCAAAGGTTTGCTATTTTCCTCTAATTTAACTTGCCAGTACGCAGATTTAATATCCATCGTACTTAGGTATTTAGCCCCACCTAAACGATTCAAAATTGTCGATATGTAGGGTAATGGGTATGCGTCCCTTTCAGTCACGCGGTTTAATTTCCTAAAATCGACACACACTCTATAAGTATTATCTTTTTTTGGAATTAACAGTAAAGGGCTAGACCAAGAACTAGATGACTTCTCGATAACACCAAGCTTTAACATTTCCTCTAACTGTTCATCTAAGATACGTTGTTTAAAAGGAGAAATTTCGTAAGCACGTTGCCTAATCGGGGAACTATCAGTAACAATTCGGTGTTTAATCACGTCTGTACAGCCTAAACTATTCTCCGTGATGCCGGCGAAATATTGATCGATAATCGAGTTTAATGCTGATTTTTCATCCAGGCTTAAGTCTTCCGCATATTCTGTACTATTTATGCTATCCAAGGTGGCGTTCTCCTTGCTAAAATACCATTCACCTCGTCTCAAATCTGGAATTATACCTAACCGCTTCCAAAAATCTATGCCTAACACTAATTCGTGGCGCAATTCCGGAACTACAAATATTTCCATAATTTTTATAACATTTTTTAGGCTTACTGGTACTCTGACAGCTCCTAAACACTGGCAACTTTCGTCATTAGCTATCCTACAATCCACCGCGCGAGATTTATCTAATTTTATTCCGAGGCCTTTCAAAACCTTCCAACCTGAGCGCCCCAAAAAAGTTCGATTAGCACCAGAATCTAACAAACCGTAAAAATCTTGACCTAAAATGTTAACTTTTACGCATGGACATTCACCATCTCCTGCTAACGAGAAAATATAGTCGAGTACCATCTTTTGTGAGGTAGGGGGTAGTCCGTCGATGACCGAAGGGTTTACAGGGGGCAGAACTCGGTCTAATTCCGTCGCCTGTTGCCGTTTCCCGAATTCGTAGAACGAGGACTCGAACTCAAATTACATTTTGGGCAATTCCTAACCGTATAATCAGGTTTTCCACAACGATAGCATTTCAGTCCAACCGCAACAGTACAGCCCCGAGCTAAATGTCCTGGCTTATTGCACTTCCAACATAACTGTTCAGTGGATCTAGCTTCTATTTCCCGAATTACACCGCGAGAACTATTTCCTCGACTACCGGCGGTTTTATCACCCATATAGGCTAAATCTGGCTCTAAGCGCAAGTCTTCACTTCGGGGTGACTTAAATGATTCCATAGATAAACGCGTACTCTCCAATTTTCTGCACAACTCTATAAGTTCAAAGGGCGTACCGATAGACATCAGGGCTAACTTCTCTTGGTAAAATGGTATAATATTCTTCCGCAAAACCTGTAATCGTAATGAATCTGGCACGGTAATGGGCATGCGGTCAAAAAGAGTAATCATAGTGGCGACATAAATACCGATGGATTCCTCATTTCCTTGGGTACGTTCTAATATTTGCTTCCAAAGTTGGTCTGACGTATGAGGGGGAAGAAATTCTTGTTTCATACGTTTAACTAAGTCCTCCCAATCTTTGACGTGCTTCCTAACTACCCTATACCAAGTAAGTGCATCACCTTCAAATAAATCAATGGCAGACGAGAATAGTTCAGCTTTCCCAACATTTCGCGACACACACATTTCCTCGACTTGCTGTAGGAAAGCATTAATACTCAACTTATCACTTAGCTTTCCCGAAAATTTCAGATTCCATTTATACACAGGAACAGATTTACTGCTACTGCTAACATTCAAAGTACTGACGTTCACCGGAGGGCTACATTGACCCGTAGCAACATTGGGTGAGGAATACTCAACTTCTTCACCCGCAGCACCGAGGGTTGGATCGGTCACAACGGTAGAACCTGTAGCGGGGATACCGAGAGTTCGGGTGGCAACCGTGTAATCCAAAACACAATCCATATATTGCTTTAATAACCGCGAGCGTATGGCAATCAAATCTGTATCCCCTGAGGTAATTCTATCAATTCGACTAAAAACATGGTCAAACTTTGTTTCCAGTTTCTTAATCTGACCCGAAGAGCCCGGAAAAGCGGTTATAGAATCCTTAATTTCACCTAATTTCTTCTCGCAAATTTCTAATTCAGTTTTTGCATCTAAGGTAACTGCACTAGTTATTACTTGTCCTTCCTTTTCAAGAGCTAAAGCACTCCGCAAGCATTTACGTAGCTGATCTACATTACCTGTCTCCGAGATACCCCTAATAGCTAATTCATATTCCAACTCGTCCTTAGAGTAACGTTCGACATCCACCTTGAAGTACATCTTAACTTTACACCTACGAAATCTATTGTCTATTCTAATTTTAATCTAAGCTATCAAATCTACTACTATCACCCACAACTGTCTCAACCAGGTTAAATATTCTAAATGTCTATACTATTTTCCTTGCGTTTTATCAAAAAAAAAAAGGGGGGCCCCACGTTGGGCGCCAAAATTTCTTGCTACGCTTTAATTAATTTTATTTCGAAGTTGTCCTAACGCTGGTCGTAAAAAACTATCGCGCGCAGCAAATAAAAAAAAGGTGTCGGCTAATCTCAGTGCGGGTCGAAGGTTAATCTAACCAGCTATAATAAGATGGTGGGAGGGCGCCAAAGGCTTTGCCCGAACACCAGTAAATAAGCACTACTTATCACGAAAGCCTTAAATTGATAAGTTGCTTGTCGAAGAAACAAATAAAAAAAAATATACATCCAAGTCTCTTTATTCACGAGCAAGGAAAAAGTAATCGATGTAATATGAGAACATACCTATATATTAACAATTGGTGAGTATATTTTTCTACTCTTAGAAAAAAACGTTGTTGGGTCGAATAAACAGTTTTCTTTTTTTTTTTTTGCAATTTAAATTTTAACTTTTCTTGACCCCAAACAAAAGTAAATTTATATATATTTTATAAAAAAAAGAACAAGGAAAGCAACTTCTGCAGACCTATTCAATAATTACTACCGTAAAGTAAACGGCAAAACTACGAATTAATATTCAAATTCGGTTTCACTTAGTAAGATCTTACCAGTTATGCCTACTAAATATTAGGTAAAAAAAATACCTTAAACACAACATAAAGAAATGCAAAAGTTCTCCTGATAGTGCACCAAATTTACGATTCAACTGTTTGAATTCAACCAACTTGGTTTTAATGAACAATCAAATATTGTTAAATAAATAGAAAATTTATAAATAAAATAAGAACAATAAATGAAGTTTAGGCGCAGCTAATTAAATTTACAGTATAGCAATTACAGTATCAATTCACATGAAATAAAATAAGTTTATCTTTCCGATAGGAAAGTTAGCAAACCAAATAAACTATTGGCAGAAACAAATGATTAAAATTTTCCTTACTACCCAGTTAATCAATATAATCACACAGTCATAAATACATATTATCTCTTAGACTCGATAAACTAAACAGGTTCTCGTCAAGAACACCTCAAACGAAAATTATTAAGGAACGGACTGACCTTCAACACCGTAGCGACGCTTCCAAAACACCCAATAATAAACGAAGAATTATATTGCCCAGATTCACTAAATAATCTTCTAAAAGTCGGGTCTGATGATTATGAAAGGATAGATTAACCAATATTCGAAGTCCCAGTGATCGCAAACAATCTTACTTCACAAACTTTCCATCTATATCGGAATTCTAAGTTAATCCATATCATTAATATCCGAAGGATCCATACAAAAAACCATGAGGATGGAGGACTGGTTTGAAGATTTGTAGATGCTTCCGACTTATATATCCCCAAAATTAAGGGTTAACAGAAGAGACCCACAATAACTAAAACGAGCTAGGCTCCTCTGTTTTAATAATTCACAAGGATGTTGGAAAAATCCGCAGATGACACGAAGAATACAACTCCAAACACCTTGCTTTGTCGAAGGCACCAAACAATATGTCGGATCAAAAGAAGAATCACTCTTATCAAAAACAAACTACAACCAAAATCATTGCAATTTCCCTAGATTTTTGACAAAAGAAATTCAAAATTTTTAAGAGGGAAAAGTGAAGCAGCTCCATCTAAAGATAATTGAAAGAAACGAAATATAAACCAAAATTTGAAAGGGAATAAACGAATAAGAATTTGAACCGTAATACTACATACCTACATACCTACATACCTACATACCTACATACCTACATACCTACATACCTACATACCTACATACCTACATACCTACATACCTACATACCTACATACCTACATACCTACGTACCTACATACCTACATACCTACATACCTACATACCTACATACATACATACCTACATACCTACATACATACATACCTACATAACTACATACCTACATACCTACATACCTACATACATACATACCTACATACCTACATACAAACATACCTACATACCTACATACATACATACCTACATACCTACATACATACATAAATACATACCAACATACATACATACCTACATGCATACATACCTACATACCTACATACCTACATACCTACATACCTACATACCTACATACCTACATACCTACATACCTACATACCTACATACATACATACCTACATACCTACATACCTACATACCTACATACCTACATACCTACATACATACATACCTACATACCTACATACCTACATACATACATGCCTACATACCTACATACATACATACCTACATACCTACATACATACATACATACCTACATACCTACATACATACATACCTACATACCTACATTCATACATACCTACATACCTACATACCTACATACCTACATACCTACATACCTACATACGTACATACCTACATACATACATACCTACATACCTACACACATACATACCTACATACCTACATACATACATACCTACATACCTACATACATACCTACCTACATACCTACATACCTACATACCTACATACCTACATGCCTACATACCTACATACCTACATGCCTACATACCTACATACCTACATGCCTACATACCTACATACCTACATACCTACATACCTACATACCTACATTCCTACATACCTACGTACCTACATGCCTACATACCTACATACCTACATACCTACATACCTACATACCTACATACCTACATACCTACATACCTACATACCTACATACCTACATACCTACATACCTACATACCTACATACCTACATACCTACATACCTACATACCTACATACCTACATACCTACATACCTACATACATACATACCTACATACCTACATACATACATACCTACATACCTACATACCTACATACATACATACCTACATACATACATACCTACATACCTACATACCTACATACCTACATACCTACATACCTACATACATACATACCTACATACATACCTACCTACATACCTACATACCTACATACCTACATGCCTACATACCTACATACCTACATACCTACATACCTACATACCTACATACATACATACCTACATACCTACATACATACATACCTACATACCTACATACATACATACCTACATACCTACATACATACATACCTACATACCTACATACATACATACCTACATACCTACATACATACATACCTACATACCTACATACATACATACCTACATACCTACATACCTACATACCTACATACCTACATGCCTACATACCTACATACCTACATGCCTACATACCTACATACCTACATACATACATACATACATACATACCTACATACCTACATACCTACATACCTACATACCTACATACCTACATACATACATACCTACATACATACCTACCTACATACCTACATACCTACATACCTACATGCCTACATACCTACATACCTACATACCTACATACCTACATACCTACATACCTACATACCTACATACCTACATGCCTACATACCTACATACCTACATGCCTACATACCTACATACCTACATACCTACATACCTACATACCTACATACCTACATGCCTACATACCTACATACCTACATACCTACATACCTAAATACCTATATACCTACATACATACATACCTACATACCTACATACCTACATACCTACATACCTACATACATACATACCTACATACATACCTACCTACATACCTACATACCTACATACCTACATGCCTACATACCTACATACCTACATACCTACATACCTACATACCTACATACATTCATACCTACATACCTACATACATACATACCTACATACCGACATACATACATACCTACATACCTACATACCTACATACCTACATACCTACATACCTACATACCTACATACCTACATACCTACATACCTACATACCTACATACCTACATACCTACATACCTACATACCTACATACCTACATACCTACATACCTACATACCTACATACCTACATACCTACATACCTACATACCTACATACCTACATACCTACATACCTACATACCTACATACCTACATAACTACATACCAACATACCTACATACCTACATACCTACATACCTACATACCTACATACCTACATACCTACATACCTACATACCTACATACCTACATACCTACATACCTACATGCCTACATACCTACATACCTACATACCTAGATACCTACATACCTACATACATACATACCTACATACCTACATACATACATACATACATACCTACATACCTACATACATACATACCTACATACCTACATACATACATACCTACATACCTACATACATACATACCTACATACCTACATACATACATACCTACATACCTACATACATACATACCTACATACCTACATACCTACATACCTACATACATACATACCTACATACCTACATACATACATACCTACATACCTACATACATACATACCTACATACCTACATACCTACATACCTACATACCTACATGCCTACATACCTACATACCTACATACCTACATACCTAAATACCTATATACCTACATACATACATACCTACATACCTACATACCTACATACCTACATACCTACATACATACATACCTACATACATACCTACCTACATACCTACATACCTACATACCTACATGCCTACATACCTACATACCTACATACCTACATACCTACATACCTACATACCTACATACCTACATACCTACGCACCTACATACCTACATACCTACATACCTACATACATACATACCTACATACCTACATACATACATACCTACATAACTACATACATACATACCTACATACCTACATACAAACATACCTACATACCTACATACAAACATACCTACATACCTACATACATACATACCTACATGCATACATACCTACATACCTACATACCTACATACCTACATACCTACATACCTACATACCTACATACCTACATACCTACATGCCTACATACCTACATACCTACATACCTACATACCTAAATACCTATATACCTACATACATACATACCTACATACCTACATACCTACATACCTACATACCTACATACATACATACCTACATACATACCTACCTACATACCTACATACCTACATACCTACATGCCTACATACCTACATACCTACATACCTACATACCTACATACCTACATACCTACATACCTACATACCTACGCTCCTACATACCTACATACCTACATACCTACATACATACATACCTACATACCTACATACATACATACCTACATAACTACATACATACATACCTACATACCTACATACATACATACCTACATACCTACATACAAACATACCTACATACCTACATACATACATACCTACATGCATACATACCTACATACCTACATACCTACATACCTACATACCTACATACCTACATACCTACATACCTACATACCTACATACCTACATACCTACATACCTACATACCTACATACATACATACCTACATACCTACATACATACATACCTACATACCTACATACATACATACCTACATACCTACATACCTACATACCTACATACCTACATACCTACATACCTACATACCTACATACCTACATACCTACATACCTACATACGTACATACCTACATACATACATACCTACATACCTACATACATACATACCTACATACCTACATACATACATACCTACATACCTACATACATACCTACCTACATACCTACATACCTACATACCTACATACCTACATGCCTACATACCTACATACCTACATGCCTACATACCTACATACCTACATGCCTACATACCTACATACCTACATGCCTACATACCTACATACCTACATACCTACATACCTACATACCTACATACCTACATACCTACATACCTACATACCTACATACCTACATACCTACATGCCTACATACCTACATACCTACATACCTACATACCTACATACCTACATACCTACATACCTACATACCTACATACCTACATACCTACATACCTACATACCTACATACCTACATACCTACATACCTACATACCTACATACCTACATACCTACATACCTACATACCTACATACCTACATGCCTACATACCTACATACCTACATGCCTACATACCTACATACCTACATACCTACATACCTACATACCTACATACCTACATACCTACATACCTACATACCTACATACCTACATACCTACATACCTACATACCTACATGCCTACATACCTACATACCTACATGCCTACATACCTACATACCTACATACCTACATACCTACATACCTACATGCCTACATACCTACATACCTACATACCTACATACCTACATAGCTACCTACCTACATACCTACATACCTACGTACCTACATGCCTACATACCTACATACCTACATACCTACATACCTACATACCTACATACCTACATACGTACATACCTACATACCTACATACCTACATACCTACATACCTACATACCTACATACCTACATACCTACATACCTACATACCTACATACCTACATTCCTACATACCTACATACCTACATACCTACATACATACATACCTACATACCTACATACCTACATACCTACATACCTACATACCTACATACCTACATACCTACATACCTACATACCTACATACCTACATACCTACATACCTACATACCTACATACCTACATACCTACATACCTACATACCTACATACCTACATACCTACATACATACATACCTACATACCTACATACATACATACCTACATACCTACATACCTACATACATACATACCTACATACATACCTACCTACATACCTACATGCCTACATACCTACATACCTACATACCTACATACCTATATACCTACATACATACATACCTACATACCTACATACATACATACCTACATACCTACATACATACATACCTACATACCTACATACATACATACCTACATACCTACATACATACATACCTACATACCTACATACATACATACCTACATACCTACATACATACATACCTACATACCTACATACATACATACCTACATACCTACATACCTACATACCTACATACCCACATACCTACATACCTACATACCTACATACCTACATACCTACATACCTACATACCTACATACCTACATACCTACATACCTACATACCTACATACCTACATACCTACATACCTACATACCTACATACCTACATACCTACATACCTACATACCTACATACCTACATACCTACATACCTACATACCTACATACCTACATACCTACATACCTACATACCTACATACCTACATTCATACATACCTACATACCTACATACATACATACCTACATACCTACATACATACATACCTACATACCTACATACCTACATACCTACATACCTACATACCTACATACCTACATACCTACATACCTACATACCTACATACCTACATACCTACATACCTACATACCTACATACCTACATACCTACATACCTACATACCTACATACCTACATACCTACATACCTACATACCTACATACCTACATACCTACATACCTACATACCTACATACCTACATACCTACATACCTACATACCTACATACCTACATACCTACATACCTACATACCTACATACCTACATACCTACATACCTACATACCTACATACCTACATACCTATATACCTACATAGCTACATACCTACATACCTACATACCTACATACCTACATACCTACATACCTACATACCTACATACCTACATACCTACATACCTACATACCTACATACCTACATACCTACATACCTACATACCTAGATACCTACATACCTACATACCTACATACATACATACCTACATACCTACATACATACATACATACATACCTACATACCTACATACATACATACCTACATACCTACATACATACATACCTACATACCTACATACATACATACCTACATACCTACATACATACATACCTACATACCTACATACATACATACCTACATACCTACATACCTACATACCTACATACCTACATACCTACATACCTACATACCTACATACCTACATACCTACATACCTACATACCTACATACCTACATACCTACATACCTACATACCTACATACATACATACCTACATACCTACATGCCTACATACCTACATACCTACATGCCTACATACCTACATACCTACATACCTACATACCTACATACCTACATACCTACATACCTACATACCTACATACCTACATACCTACATACCTACATGCCTACATACCTACATACCTACATGCCTATATACCTACAGACCTACATACCTACATACCTACATACCTACATACCTACATACCTACATACCTACATACTTACATACCTACATACCTACATACCTACATACCTACATACTTACATACCTACATACCTTCATACCTACATACCTACATACCTACATACCTACATACCTACATACCTACATACCTACATACCTACATACCTACATACCTACATACCTACATACCTACATACCCACATACCTACATACCTACATACCTACATACCTACATACATACATACCTACATACCTACATACCTACATACCTACATACCTACATACCTACATACCTACATACCTACATACCTACATACCTACATACCTACATACCTACATACCTACATACCTACATACCTACATACCTACATACCTACATACCTACATACCTACATACCTACATACCTACATACCTACATACCTACATACCTACATACCTACATACCTACATACCTACATACCTACATACCTACATGCCTACATACCTACATACCTACATGCCTATATACCTACAGACCTACATACCTACATACCGACATACCTACATACCTACATACCTACATACCTACATACCTACATACCTACATACCTACATACCTACATACTTACATACCTACATACCTACATACCTACATACCTACATACCTACATACCTACATACCTACATACCTACATACCTACATACCTACATACCTACAAACCTACATACCTACATACCTACATACATACATACCTACATACCTACATACCTAAATACCTACATACCTACATACCTACATACCTACATACCTACATACCTACATACCTACATACCTACATACCTACATACCTACATACCTACATACCTACATACCTACATACCTACATACCTACATACCTACATACTTACGTACCTACATGCCTACATACCTACATACCTACATACCTACATACCTACATACCTACATACCTACATACCTACATACCTACATACCTACATACCTACATACCTACATACCTACATACCTACATACCTACATACCTACATACCTACATACTTACGTACCTACATGCCTACATACCTACATACCTACATACCTACATACCTACATACCTACATACCTACATACCTACATACCTACATACATACATACCTACATACCTACATACCTACATACCTACATACCTACATACCTACATACCTACATACCCACATGCCTACATACCTGCATACCTACATACCAACATACCTACATACCTACATACCTACATACCTACATACCTACATACCTACATACCTACATACCTACATACCTACATACCTACATACCTACATATATACATACCTACATACCTACATACCTACATACCTACATACCTACATACCTACATACCTACATACCTACATACCTACATACCTACATACCTACATACCTACATACCTACATACCTACATACCTACATACCTACATACCTACATACCTACATACCTACATACCTACATACCTACATACCTACATACCTACATACATACATACCTACATACCTACATACCTACATACCTACATACCTACATACCTACATGCTTACATACCTACATACCTACATACCAACATACCTACATACCTACATACCTACACTACATACCTACATACCTACATACCTACATACCTACATACCTACATACCTACATACCTACATACCTACATACCTACATACCTACATACCTACATACCTACATACCTACATACCTACATACCTACATGCCTACATACCTACATACCTACATGCCTACATACCTACATACCTACATACCTACATACCTACATACCTACATACCTACATACCTACATACCTACCTACCTACATACCTACATACCTACGTACCTACATGCCTACATACCTACATACCTACATATCTACATACCTACATACCTACATACCTACATACTTACATACCTACATACCTACATACCTACATACCTACATACCTACATACCTACATACCTACATACCTACATACCTACATACCTACATACCTACATACCTACATACCTACATACCTACATACCTACATACATACATACCTACATACCTACATACCTACATACCTACATACCTACATACCTACATACCTACATACCTACATGCCTACATACCTACATACCTACATACCTACATACCTACATACCTACCTACCTACATACCTACATACCTACGTACCTACATGCCTACATACCTACATACCTACATACCTACATACCTACATACCTACATACATACATACCTACATACATACCTACCTACATACATACATACCTACATACATACCTACCTACATACATACATACCTACATACCTACATACCTACATACCTACATACCTACATACATACATACCTACATACCTACATACATACATACCTACATACCTACATACCTACATACCTACATACATACATACCTACATACCTACATACATACATACCTACATACCTACATACCTACATACATACATACCTACATACATACCTACCTACATACCTACATGCCTACATACCTACATACCTACATACCTACATACCTACATACATACATACCTACATACCTACATACATACATACCTACATACCTACATACATACATACCTACATACCTACATACATACATACCTACATACCTACATACATACATACCTACATACCTACATACATACATACCTACATACCTACATACATACATACCTACATACCTACATACATACATACCTACATACCTACATACCTACATACCTACATACCTACATACCTACATACCTACATACCTACATACCTACATACCTACATACCTACATACCTACATACCTACATACCTACATACCTACATACCTACATACCTACATACCTACATACATACATACCTACATACCTACATACCTACATACATACATACCTACATACATACCTACCTACATACCTACATGCCTACATACCTACATACCTACATACCTACATACCTACATACATACATACCTACATACCTACATACCTACATACCTACATACCTACATACCTACATAAATACATACCTACATACCTACATACCTACATACCTACATACCTACATACCTACATGCCTACATACCTACATACCTACATGCCTACATACCTACATGCCTACATACCTACATACCTACATACCTACATACCTACATACCTACATACCTACATACCTACATACCTACATACCTACATACCTACATACCTACATACCTACATACCTACATACCTACATACCTACATACCTACATACCTACATACCTACATGCCTACATACCTACATACCTACATGCCTACATACCTACATACCTACATGCCTACATACCTACATACCTACATGCCTACATACCTACATACCTACATACCTACATACCTACATACTTACATACCTACATGCCTACATACCTACATACCTACATGCCTACATACCTACATACCTACATGCCTACATACCTACATACCTACATGCCTACATAACTACATACCTACATGCCAACATACCTACATACCTACATGCCTACATACCTACATACCTACTTACCTACATACCTACATACCTACATACCTACATGCCTACTTACCTACATACCTACATACCTACATACCTACATGCCTACATACCTACATACCTACATACCTACATACCTAAATACCTATATACCTACATACATACATACCTACATACCTACATACATACATACCTACATACCTACATACCTACATACCTACATACCTACATACCTACATACATACATACCTACATACATACCTACCTACATACCTACATACCTACATACCTACATACCTACATGCCTACATACCTACATACCTACATACCTGCATACCTACATACCTACATTCATACATACCTACATACCTACATACATACATACCTACATACCTACATACATACATACCTACATACCTACATACCTACATACCTACATACATACATACCTACATACCTACATACATACATACCTACATACCTACATACATACATACCTACATACCTACATACATACATACCTACATACCTACATACATACATACCTACATACCTACATACCTACATACCTACATACCTACATACCTACATACCTACATACCTACATACCTACATACCTACATACCTACATACCTACATACCTACATACCTACATACCTACATACATATATACCTACATACCTACATACATACATACCTACATACCTACATACATACCTACCTACATACCTACATACCTACATACCTACATACCTACATGCCTACATACCTACATACCTACATGCCTACATACCTACATACCTACATGCCTACATACCTACATACCTACATGCCTACATACCTACATACCTACATACCTACATACCTACATACCTACATACCTACATACCTACATACCTACATACCTACATACCTACATGCCTACATACCTACATACCTACATGCCTATATACCTACAGACCTACATACCTACATACCTACATACCTACATACCTACATACCTACATACCTACATACCTACATACCTACATACCTACATACCTACATACCTACATACTTACATACCTACATACCTACATACCTACATACCTACATACCTACATACCTACATACCTACATACCTACATACCTACATACCTACATACCTATATACCTACATACCTACATACCTACATACCTACATGCCTACATACCTACATACCTACATGCCTACATACCTACATACCTACATACCTACATACATACATACCTACATACCTACATACCTACATACCTACATACCTACATACCTACATACCTACATACCTACATACCTACATACCTACATACCTACATACCTACATACCTACATACCTACATACCTACATACCTACATACCTACATACCTACATACCTACATACCTACATACCTACATACCTACATACCTACATACCTACATACCTACATACCTACATACCTACATACCTACATACCTACATACCTACATACCTACATACCTACATACCTACATACCTACATACCTACATACCTACATACCTACATAGCTACATACCTACATACCTAGATACCTACATACCTACATACATACATACCTACATACATACATACATACATACCTACATACCTACATACATACATACCTACATACCTACATACATACATACCTACATACCTACATACATACATACCTACATACCTACATACATACATACCTACATACCTACATACATACATACCTACATACCTACATACCTACATACCTACATACCTACATACCTACATACCTACATACCTACATACCTACATACCTACATACCTACATACCTACATACCTACATACCTACATACCTACATACATACATACCTACATACCTACATACCTACATACCTACATACCTACATACCTACATGCCTACATACCTACATACCTACATGCCTACATACCTACATACCTACATGCCTACATACCTACATACCTACATGCCTACATACCTACATACCTACATACCTACATACCTACATACCTACATACCTACATGCCTACATACCTACATACCTACATACCTACATACCTAAATACCTATATACATACATACCTACATACCTACATACCTACATACCTACATACCTACATACCTACATACATACATACCTACATACATACCTACCTACATACCTACATACCTACATACCTACATGCCTACATACCTACATACCTACATACCTACATACCTACATACCTACATACCTACATACCTACATACCTACATACCTACATTCATACATACCTACATACCTACATACATACATACCTACATACCTACATACATACATACCTACATACCTACATACCTACATACCTACATACCTACATACCTACATACCTACATACCTACATACCTACATACCTACATACCTACATACCTACATACCTACATACCTACATACCTACATACCTACATACCCACATACCTACATACCTACATACCTACATACCTACATACCTACATACCTACATACCTACATACCTACATACCTACATACCTACATACCTACATACCTACATACCTACATACCTACATACCTACATACCTACATACCTACATACCTACATACCTACATACCTACATACCTAGATACCTACATACCTACATACATACATACCTACATACCTACATACATACATACATACATACCTACATACCTACATACATACATACCTACATACCTACATACCTACATACCTACATACCTACATACCTACATGCCTACATACCTACATACCTACATACCTACATACCTACATACCTAGATACCTACATACCTACATACATACCTACATACCTACATACATACATACATACATACCTACATACCTACATACATACATACCTACATACCTACATACATACATACCTACATACCTACATACATACATACCTACATACCTACATACATACATACCTACATACCTACATACATACATACCTACATACCTACATACCTACATACCTACATACCTACATACCTACATACCTACATACCTACATACATACCTACCTACATACCTACATACCTACATACCTACATACCTACATGCCTACATACCTACATACCTACATGCCTACATACCTACATACCTACATGCCTACATACCTACATACCTACATGCCTACATACCTACATACCTACTTACCTACATACCTACATACCTACATACCTACATACCTACATACCTACATACCTACATGCCTACATACCTACATACCTACATGCCTATATACCTACAGACCTACATACCTACATACCTACATACCTACATACCTACATACCTACATACCTACATACCTACATACCTACATACTTACATACCTACATACCTACATACCTACATACCTACATACCTACATACCTACATACCTACATACCTACATACCTACATACCTACATACCTACATACCTACATACCTACATACCTACATACCTACATACCTACATACCTACATACCTACATACCTACATGCCTACATACCTACATACCTACATGCCTACATACCTACATACCTACATACCTACATACATACATACCTACATACCTACATACCTACATACCTACATACCTACATACCTACATACCTACATACCTACATACCTACATATCTACATACCTACATACCTACATACCTACATACCTACATACCTACATACCTACATACCTACATACCTACATACCTACATACCTACATACCTACATACCTACATAAATACATACCTACATACCTACATACCTACATACCTACATACCTACATACCTACATGCCTACATACCTACATACCTACATGCCTACATACCTACATGCCTACATACCTACATACCTACATACCTACATACCTACATACCTACATACCTACATACCTACATACCTACATACCTACATACCTACATACCTACATACCTACATACCTACATACCTACATACCTACATACCTACATACCTACATACCTACATGCCTACATACCTACATACCTACATGCCTACATACCTACATACCTACATGCCTACATACCTACATACCTACATGCCTACATACCTACATACCTACATACCTACATGCCTACATACCTACATACCTACATGCCTACATACCTACATACCTACATGCCTACATACCTACATACCTACATACCTACATACCTACATACCTAGATACCTACATACCTACATACATACATACCTACATACCTACATACATACATACATACATACCTACATACCTACATACATACATACCTACATACCTACATACATACATACCTACATACCTACATACATACATACCTACATACCTACATACATACATACCTACATACCTACATACATACATACCTACATACCTACATACCTACATACCTACATACCTACATACCTACATACCTACATACCTACATACCTACATACCTACATACATACCTACCTACATACCTACATACCTACATACCTACATACCTACATGCCTACATACCTACATACCTACATGCCTACATACCTACATACCTACATGCCTACATACCTACATACCTACATGCCTACATACCTACATACCTACTTACCTACATACCTACATACCTACATACCTACATACCTACATACCTACATACCTACATGCCTACATACCTACATACCTACATGCCTATATACCTACAGACCTACATACCTACATACCTACATACCTACATACCTACATACCTACATACCTACATACCTACATACTTACATACCTACATACCTACATACCTACATACCTACATACCTACATACCTACATACCTACATACCTACATACCTACATACCTACATACCTACATACCTACATACCTACATACCTACATACCTACATACCTACATACCTACATACCTACATGCCTACATACCTACATACCTACATGCCTACATACCTACATACCTACATACCTACATACATACATACCTACATACCTACATACCTACATACCTACATACCTACATACCTACATACCTACATACCTACATACCTACATACCTACATACCTACATACCTACATACCTACATACCTACATACCTACATACCTACATACCTA
>CAUJBB010000051.1:0-2500 GCA_963082805.1 Hemicrepidius hirtus
GTAGGTATGTAGGTATGTAGGCATGTAGGTATGTAGGTATGTAGGTATGTAGGTAGGTATGTATGTAGGTATGTAGGTATGTATGTATGTAGGTATGTAGGTATGTATGTATGTAGGTAATGTAGGTATGTATGTATGTAGGTATGTAGGTATGTAGGCATGTAGGTATGTAGTATGTAGGCATGTAGGTATGTAGGTATGTAGGCATGTAGGTATGTAGGTATGGTATGTAGGTATGTAGGTATGTAGGTATGTAGGTATGTATGTATGTAGGTATGTATGTATGTAGGTATGTAGGTATGTAGGTATGTAGGTATGTAGTATGTAGGTATGTAGGCATGTAGGTATGTAGGTATGTAGGCATGTAGGTATGTAGGTATGTAGGCATGTAGGTATGTAAGTATGTAGGTATGTAGGTATGTAGTGTATGTAGGTTATGTAGGTATGTAGGTATGTAGGTATGTATGTATGTAGGTATGTATGTATGTAGGTATGTAGGTATGTAGGTATGTATGTATGTAGGTATGTAGGTATGTATGTATGTAGGTATGTAGGTATGTAGGTATGTAGGTATGTAGGTATGTAGGTATGTAGGTATGTATGTATTTAGGTATGTTATGGTTAGGTATGTAGGTATGTAGGTATGTATGTATGTAGGTATGTAGGTATGTAGGTATGTAGGCATGTAGGAACGTAGGTATGTAGGTATGTAGGTATGTAGGTATGTAGGTATGTAGGTATGTAGGTATGTAGGTATGTAGGTATGTAGGTATGTAGGTATGTAGGTATGTAGGTATATAGGTATGCAGGTATGTAGGTATGTATGTATGTAGGTATGTAGGTATGTATGTATGTAGGTATGTAGGTATGTAGGTATGTAGGTATGTAGGTAGTATGTATGTATGTAGGCATGTAGGTATGTAGTATGTAGGCATGTAGGTATGTAGGTATGTAGGCATGTAGGTATGTAGGTATGTAGGCATGTAGGTATGTAGGTATGTAGGTATGTAGGTAGGTATGTATGTAGGTATGTAGGTATGTATGTATGTAGGTATGTAGGTATGTATGTATGTAGGTATGCAGGTATGTATGTATGTAGGTATGTAGGTATGTAGTATGTAGGCATGTAGGTATATAGGTATGTAGGCATGTAGGCATGTAGGTATGTAGGTATGTAGGCATGTAGGTATGTAGGTATGTAGGTATGTAGGTATGTAGGTATGTAGGTATGTAGGTATGTAGGTATGTAGGTATGTAGGTATGTAGGTTTGTAGGTACGTAGGTATGTAGGTATGTATGTATGGTAGGTATGTATGTATGTAGGTATGTAGGTATGTAGGTATGTATGTATGTAGGTATGTAGGTATGTATGTATGTAGGTATGTAGGTATGTAGGTATGTAGGTATGTAGGTATGTAGGTATGTAGGTATGTAGGTATGTAGGTATGTAGGTATGTAGGTATGTAGGTATGTAGGTATGTAGGTATGTAGGTATGTAGGTATATAGGTATGTAGGTATGTAGGCATGTAGGTACGTAGGTATGTAGGTATGTAGGTATGTAGGTATGTAGGTATGTAGGTATGTAGGTATGTAGGTAAGTAGGTATGTAGGTATGTAGGTATGTGGGTATGTAGGTATGTAGTATGTATGTATGTAGGTATGTAGGTATGTATGTATGTAGGTATCGTAGGTAGTAGGTATGTATGTAGGTATGTAGGTATGTATGTATGTAGGTATGTAGGTATGTATGTATGTATGTATGTAGGTATGTAGATATGTAGGTATGTAGGTATCTAGGTATGTAGGTATGTAGATATGTAGGCATGTAGGTATGTAGGTATGTAGGTATGTAGGTATGTAGGTATGTAGGTATGTAGGTATGTATGGTATGTAGGTATGTAGGTATGTATGTATGTAGGTATAGGTAGTAGTATGTATGTATGTAGGTATGTAGGTAGTATGTAGGTATGTAGGTATGTAGGTATGTAGGTATGTAGGTATGTAGGTATGTAGGTATGTAGGTATGTAGGTATTAGCTTGTAGGTATGTAGGTATGTAGGTATGTAGGTAGGTATGTATGTAGGTATGTATGTATGTAGGTATGTAGGTATGTAGGTATGTAGGTATGTAGGTATGTAGGTATGTAGGTATGTAGGTATGTAGGTATGTATGTATGTAGGTAAGTAGGTATGTATGTATGTAGGTATGTAGGTATGTATGTATGTATGTATGTAGGTATGTAGGTATGTAGGTATGTAGGTATGTAGGTATGTAGGTATGTAGGCTTGTAGGTATGTAGGTATGTAGGTATGTAGGTAGGTATGTATGTAGGTATGTATGTATGTAGGTATGTAGGTATGTAGGTATGTAGGTATGTAGGTATGTAGGTATGTAGGTATGTATGTATGTAGGTATGTATGTATGTAGGTATGTAGGTATGTAGGTATGTATGTATGTAGGTATGTAGGTATGTAGGTATGTAGGTATGTAGGTATGTAG
>CAUJBB010000051.1:7500-27500 GCA_963082805.1 Hemicrepidius hirtus
ATACCTACATACCTACATACCTACATACCTACATACTTACATACCTACATACCTACATACCTACATACCTACATAAATACATACCTACATACTTACATACCTACATACCTACATACCTACATACCTACATACCTACGTACCTACATACCTACATACCTACATACCTACATACCTACATACCTACATACATACATACCTACATACCTACATACATACATACCTACATACCTACATACCTACATACCTACATACCTACATACCTACATACCTACATACCTACATACCTACAAACCTACATACCTACATGCCTACATACCTACATACCTACATGCCTACATACCTACATACCTACATACCTACATACATACATACCTACATACCTACATACATACATACCTACATACCTACATACATACATACCTACATACCTACATACCTACATACCTACATACCTACATACCTACATACCTGTAACACTCGCCGAGGGTGCCTGGTACTTGAGTTGAAGAAAAATGGTAGCTAGAAGATACCAGTACCCCGGTGAGTTACTAACGTAGTAAATTTTAAGTATTTAGAAAAGGACAGATCGAGCTGAAATAAAATTATAAAGAATTTTCTTTGATGCATTCAGCTGGAGCCGAGCCTGTACAGTTGTACCTAAGCAAGGAGCACTTAAACCAACATTCTTTTAAGCAAAATTTTGATTTTTATTAGTTTTACGTTAAAGTCTCACCAATGTAATTTTCTGAAGGAGTAAGGACTGAAAAAAAAATGAAAAACTAAATGGAGGAATAAATGAATATATTAATAAGCATAAAAATTATTCATAACAAAACCAACTTGGGAACTAACATTAGCCCCGGAACTTAGCGTAACGTAGACACAAAAATGTAATTTTACTAATGAAATTCAAATAATGAAACTAAAATACTAACAATTCAATTTAGGATTGAATAGAATATTCAGAAAATAAAATAAAAGATTATTTAACGAAACTAATCTCGATTTGCCCTTACAGAATAAAATTATAAATAATGACAAAAACGATATTCTGACCTTTCGATGTATTCGGATGTATTGACAGAAGCTTGCAATATTATATTTAAACGAAACTAAATAATTGATTTTTAAAATAATCTTCAGAACTAATTTTTCAAAGAACAACACATTCAAATAATTTTAAAACACTTATCAAATATTTCTCCCGAGTTACGGCCGATCTTACTTTCGTGATTACCTACACGTAACTGAAGTTTTGTCTTTTGAAAAATTATGCGTAAGTTAAAATGGAAGGAAGTATTGAAGTACTTTTAATTATTTTATAGACACGCGTTTCCTTAAGCTTGCATCTAAACTTATTTCCATTTACTCAGTTTTACTTAGTTTGCTGATTTGTATAAAACAGCGTTCTTTCACCTGTTCCGAACTTCAATTTTTCTGCAAAGCTAGTATTTCCGGCTTTGTGCTTTATTAAGTTGTTTCCCATTAATTTGCTTAATTCAGATATATCTGACTTTACGATTTTTTGATACTTTGGTTTGAATGTGCAGAATATTGAACTTGGGAGCTTCCGTGAGAACGACACTGTAAGCTTAATGAAACTTTCCAATAACTGGAATTTATGTGATAAAAACGATACTTCTATAATTCTTTTTGTTAAACATTAATATTTTCTAAAATTTTTAATTTTATTTCACGCGGACTACTACAATACTCCCTGGTTTTTAAAAGATGTTATGTCCTTACGGACATAACGTCCTTTTTAATTTCATCGAGATGCACTACATTATATCTAACCCAAAAATATATTGTCTAAAACCATTCTAATCTAACTAATTGTTTTATTATATTAGAATATCTATTATTAGTAAACTATAAGAGTCTCTTTAGTCATACGTCCTGGCATATTGTCGTAGGTTATATACTGCTGCGTACACACTTTGTATGTCACCCATGCACTATAAAGGCCATAATATTTTGTTTATAGTTGCACTAACTACACTGTCCGTTATCACTTTTGCTGAGTGCTGATGTTGTGGATTCTTGCCCTGTTGTCGCAGGTCATTGATGCTGCTTTGAATGTCCTGTGTTTTCTGTATTCATAAAATTCGTTTGTTGTTTTTTTTTTTTTTTTGCAAAAGAAAGGACTGGGGTTAGGTATGTGGTAGAGACTATTACCACGACGTTGTTGGTCTCCAGATTTAAAGGAAAGTAATGGATAAAGGTATAGTTTTGATTTTTCATTAACATATTCCATCTGTCCAATGCTGTAGATTTGGATAGCTTACGGATAAAGTTTCTTGTGATGCATTTGGTTTCGAAGTTGAAGTTTGCGTTGTGCTTCTGACAATTGTTTGTGGTTCTTCAATTTGAGCTTCTATATCGGCTGGTGTTTGTTTATTTGTGTTATGACGATGGATTAACCAAAGTGTAAGTGTATTCCATACGCTAGCTATCAGTGCGAAACTGCAACCTAGTGTTTTGTAGATAGAGAGTCCATTTAATATGACTCCTATTAGGTATTTAACTGTTTTTAGAATGACATAGAATCCAATAATGCCGCTCATAAACATTCCTATGTCGGTGAACCATCCCCAAATATATTGAATGGTGTTCCTTGCTAACTTTTTGATTTCGGTTCCATCAAATAAGTGTAATGTTGAATATCCAAAATTATCGGTTTGGTTGAAACCTACCATTTTAAGTGCCACCATATTTTCTACCGCTGCTCTTTCCTGTCCAAATAATAAAGTTCGTTGCACTTTTCTTATTTCATCTTGAGTATATAGACCGCTCGCTCCAAGGGGTTGAATTGGTTGAAACTGTAGTTTGTGTTCTTCCTCTGCATTCAGTAGTTGAGGAGGATTTTTTTCAATTGGGAATGGATTTAGACCAATCCATTTACCATCTATAAAATATAAAGGTGGTGTATGTGAGTTACATTCCACTTGTTCGGCGTATTTTTGAATTAGATGTGTTATTGGTGCCATAAATCTTGATTGATTGTTAACAATAATAGGCAATTCTTGATAGCAGTTTTCTGTTCTCCGCAATTGTGCTAGTTTTGGTGTACATTGCATGATGTACAAAGCTTCTCCCAGGACTCTTCCAACGAATCCCATTTTGTTTTTAATGATAGAACTCAAAGCATTTGGTGATAGTGGTGCCATGAGTAATCTGTTTTTCATAATTTCGCGATGGGTTAGGCATCTGCGATGTACCGTGTCGGTATAAATTCTGTCGACGGTTCGTTTATATCCTTGTTCAATATACAACAGTTTACTGTTTACATAGCTAGTCAGATCTGTATTTTGGGGTATTATGTCCAATTTGGAGTTTAGATGGGTATTATTGTTTTTAACTATAAGAATTCTGGGGTGTTCGGTTAGCCAAAGTTCGTAACCGCATAAAACTGTGGTTTTTACTAAAGATAAAGCAAAGATTTTTTCTCCGTATTCTACTACTAAAATTTGTTCTTCTGGTCGGGCGACGTTCTTGATGATATTTGCAATACCCTTGTATAACGATGAGAGGTTTTCATCACAATCTGTCGTTGGCGATAAATTCCATACTGTTTCTCCGAAAGTTGAATCAATGCAATAGCCTTCTGAGTATTTGCATGTTATTCCCTGTATTAGACTGATTTCGTTATCATTTAATTTTACTGTGGCATAGTATTGTTTGGTATGAATTTTGATTGCTGCTTGAACTATTACTTTTTTCCAAGAGTGTCCATTTTCACTAAAAGATGTACCTTCGCAACTGCTGTCGTCATTTAAATGTCCCAATATGGTTAACGATGCCTGTGTGGTTCCATTTATAATAAGTCCACCAATCCACTGATTAAAAAGTTTTAGTGTTTTGTATCGATGAGCACGTTTACATTCCTCGGGTCCTATGGATTGTAAGTACGTAGATACTCCTCCGGCAACCGCGGATGTGTGAGAATGCATTCCACAATGGGAGATGATTCTAGTTACTTCCACCATGCAGGTTTGTACTTTATGTATTTTAAAGTCATTTTGTTGTATAATGTTGACGAATAATTTTTCCTCGTGATAACCTTGTTTTTCATCCGGGCATCGACTCACATCTTGTATGCTGATCACTGTTATATTATTGTTCATGTTTTCACAGTCATACACTATAAGCACTAAAACAGTTTTCAAGTAACCACTAAATATTAAGAGCACTAGTTGTACGAGCAGTATATTCTTCATTATGTAACACTAAAATTAAAATAAGCTGATTAATTACATTTCTATTAATATTTTCTTAACCTTGAAATTGTACTATCTATATTATTATACTGTACTATACTTTATATTACCTAAATTTAAAGATACGTGAATAAAAATAAATTCCTCATCGTCCTTTATTTTTATTCCAGATTCAAGCTTTAGTTAGAATTTTTGAATGAAAATGAATAAGTATACTAGTTTCAACTTTGTATTTTATTGTATTTATTTATTTATTTATTTATTTATTATTATTATTTTTTGTTTGCTTATTGCCGATGGGATATTGCTGAAAAAGAATTGATTTATTTTTTTATTTATTTTTTTATTATTTTTTTTTTTTTTTAAATCTGGCTGAGAGCGTATTCGTAATCTGGACGAAGCTCTTAGTCCTTCCTTCTGTATTGAACCTAAATTTTCGACGTTTGGCAACTTTTGCAAGTTTTCTTGAATTAAATTTTTTGTAGGTTTGCTTATATCAAGTCTCCAATTTCTTTTATGCTGCTTTGGTGCTTGTTGCGTTGTTGGTTGTTGTTGTTCTGATAAACCCTGTAACAATGTTAGTGTCGCATTTTTTCGATGGTTTTCCTCGTCTGTGTCGTTTTCTGAACTCGCATCTTCAGTTTTATTGAAGTATTCTATAGTACCCTGATTCTGATTACAATGTTCTGGTTGGTTGTTATCGAATCCTTTGCATGGTTTAAGTCTATTGACATGTACTATTTGTTCTTTATTTCTATTCAGCTCACGAATTTTAAAAGTAACTGGTCCTTTAATTTCAACAACTCTGAATGGACCTATCCAGGGTTTTATTAATTTCTTTGATAAACCGATTTTTCCACTTGTGTCATGTAGATACACTAAGTCTCCTAACTGAAATGATTTTTCTTTAGTTTTCTTGTTATATTGTATCGCTCGCTTTTCTGCTGATTTTCTCATGTTTTCAGTTGCCTGAGTAAATGCGATGTTGAGTCTTGCCATTAGTTCAGAAACATAATTTTCGTCGGTATTATATTTTACTGTTCTAGGTTGTAGGATTTGATCTATAGGTAATATAGGATCTCTTCCATGAAGTAAGAAATATGGACTGTACCCTGTGGAAGTATGTGTTGACATGTTGTGGGCCATCTGCATAAACATAGTCCAGTTGTCCCAATCTAGTTGATTTTTGTTGACGTAGTGACTTAGAAAATCTTTCAATACTCTATGCACTCGTTCTATCGATCCGTTTGCCATTGGGTGATATGCTGTTGTTTGCAATTTTTCGATGTTTAATGTTGTACATAGTTCTTTCATTAGTTTTGAAACGAAATTCGATCCTTGATCTGTTATGAGTTTTTCTGGCGTTCCGTGACGTGCTATTATGTTGGTAAAGAATGCTTGCGCCACTGTTTCTGTCTTTTGATTTGGTAGTGGAATAATTTCTATGTATTTTGTAAAATGATCAATGAATGTTAATAGATATTTGTTTCCATTATGAGACGTAACGAATGGTCCGGTTATGTCCATAGAACAACGTTCAAATGGTCTTGATATATCTGGAAAGTTTTGTAATGGTGCGTTTTTCAAATGTGGCGAAGTTTTTCGCTGATTACATGAATGACATTTCGAGACGTATGTGATAATGTCGTTTGTCATGTTTGACCAGTAACATCTAGTTTTTATAAAATTCAAAGTTTTCGTCTGACCTTGATGTCCAGCGAAGGGTAGATCATGAAAATCGTGTAGCACTTTCTTCACAAAACTTTTTGGTATTACCAAAACATCGTTGTTATTGTCTGTTTTATATAATAATCCTTCGTTGTCCAAAAAATAACCAAAGTGTTCATTTTCTAAATTTATTTGGTCCTTAATGGCTCGACAAAATGAATCTTTTTCTTGTTCGTGTTTAATATCTTCTCTATTCCAAACAGGTATACACGGTGGTTCTTCCATTTTAATTACGTTAGTTTGATGTAATTCTGTGTTAAATTTATAAATTACAACATGAATAGGCGTGTTATAGAATACATATTTAATCATTTCATGTATTATTCTCCACTCTAATTTATCTGCACCGCAAGCTATACGAGGTATTGCCAAAAAATTGTCATGATTTTTGAGCATCATTAATTTTAAATTATGTAAGGTTTTCCATAAGGTTTCATAACTTGGTTTGTCTGAATATTTCGTTTTTGTGATTAGATAATAAATGTTTCGTTCCGGTAACTGTAAAATAGCAATTTCGGTTAAGGATTTATTTTGTGAACGCAATTCGTTCACTGAGCTAAACATATTCTTGAAGTTTAAAGCAATTCCTTTACTCATGTTGAAGTCTTCTGATACACAGTGTGCTAAACTATAATGTTCAGGACAAGTAAATATATTTCCTTCCTTTTCTATTACGTTGTCGTTAAGTATTTTGTTCTTTTCAATGATTTGTAGAAATTCTTCGAAAGATAATTTGGTTATGTGGTTGGGTTTTTCGGCGTTTTCATCGTAAATTCGGCTTAAAGCATCTGCGTTGCCATGTTTTTTTCCTGGCCTGTGGATAATTTCGAAGTCGTAATCTGCTAAAAGTAAGGACCATCTTGCTAACCTTGAAGTTGGATTTTCAAGGGAGAATAGCCATTTTAACGGTAAATGATCTGTGATTAAACTAAATTTTCTTCCGTATAAATAACATCTAAATTGTTTGATTCCAAAAATGATTGCTAAACATTCTCTCTCACTCACGGTGTAGTTTCGTTCGGCTTTGTTAAATGCCTTGCTTGCAAAAGCTATCGGCCTTTCAAATCCATTATGAATTTGCGATAATATGGCTGCCATCCCAAAGTTTGAAGCATCTGTAGCTAATACAAAAGGTTTGTTGAAATCTGGGTAACATAATACATTTTCTGACGTAATCGCATTTTTTAATTTTTCGAACGCTTTTAAAGCTTCTTCGTTCATTTTGAATTTAACATCTTTCTTGGTCAAAGTAGTTAATGGTATGGCTAAGTTAGCAAAATTTGGTATGAATCTTCTATACCAACCAACGAGTCCTAAAAATTGTCGGATGTTTTTAATATTTCTTGGAACTGGAAAATTGTTGACTGCTTGAACTTTTGCTGGATCTGGTTTTATTCCTTTTTTCGAAAGTATGTGGCCTAAATACTTCACTTCTGTGGTTAACATTTTACATTTGTTTGGTTTTAATTTGATGTTGGCTTCTCGAAGTCTGTCGAAAACTAAACTTAATTTTTGAATATGATCTTCTATTCCTCGCGAACTGTGTACGAGAATGTCATCGAGATATGCGAAACATGTTTCTCCTAGAAGTCCAGAAAGTGTAAAAGATATAAATCTTTGGAATGTCATTGGACTATTTTTTAACCCAAAAGGCATTTTTAAAAATTCCCAATGTCCGTCGGGTGTCGAAAAACCTGTGTATTTTATGCTGTCTTCGTCCATTGGTATTTGATGATACGCTGATGTAACATCGAACACACTAAATAATGATGAATTTCCTAAATAATCTGTTACTTGTTGTAGTAATGGTAAGGGGAATACATCTGATTTGGTAACTTTGTTTAAAGCTCTGTAATCTATACATAATCGAATTTTTTCTGTTCCATCATCTTGTTTTTTCGTAATCAAGACTACCGGCGCGCTCCACGGGCTTGTTGAAGGTCTGATGATTTTTGTTTCTAGTAACCTGTCTATTTCTTTTTTTAAAACTTCTCGTTGACGATACGCTACTGGATATGGACGTTTGTTTATGGGTGGAACATTCTCTGTAATAATTTCGTGCTTAACTTTATTAGTGGTGGATATTTCACCAAGTCCATCACAAAAAATATCACTGTATCGATGAATTAGTTCCTGCACTAACATTTTACTACGGTCTTCTAGATGAGATAAGTCGAAATTTTCTTCAATCCAATTTTTATTTGAGGTGTCTATTTTGTTAATCTGCATATATACTTTTGATTGGTTTTGTCCATCTACAATATTTTCAACTGGTTCTGCAATTGCAACCGATGTATTTTTTGTTAATGTAACTTCTTGTTGTGATAAATTTATCATACGTATCACTACATGCTTAGCGTTGTTTACTACTGTTCTTGCGGTTAAAATCCCATTTGTTCCAGGTTGATGTGGTTCTAACATTAAGAATTTTTCTCTAATTCTGTTGAAGTTTTTATTAATTCCTATGCAATTTCTTTCCGACCAAGGTGGTAAAATAGTGTCTTCTAACAATTTAATTTTTTGATATTCGTTTGACCTTCTAGTTCGGGCAGTGTTACGTTCACTGACGTCTGGTGTTTCCTTACCAAGTTCATCAGTCGTCTTTACAGCTGTACTTCTGGAATTTGCTACTTCAGCGTATGTTCGGCCTTGGGGCGTGCTTTCTACTTGATTTGTTGTTTTTGTGTTGGTATTTCTTTGTAAATTCCTGAAATTGGTTTCTTTGGCGTTTACTAATTTGTTGTTTTCCTGATTATTTTCAGATATAACATCTGATATTTCTTTTTCTATATCATCCAATCTTTTGTTCATGAGGTAAATTCGTTGCCTTTCCACGAAATCTGTGTGAAAATCTATATCTTCTGATGAGTCCGATAAATATCCATTTTCTTCAATGACTATTTCTGGTTGAATATGCTTCTGTAGTTTCTTTTTACCTGCTGCTTCTGCTGCCGGCATATTTTTCTTTTCACATTCTTTTGTAACTATAATTTCATTACAGTTTGGTTTATTATTATTCACATTTTTCTTGAACTTCATTAATTCAAGGTTTTCTGTATTTTTTTTGTTTCTTGTTTCATTTGGAAAATGCTGTACATCTTTCTTTACATTTTCTGTGTTGCTTGAATTTTCTTTGAAAATATTAATTGAATCATTTTTGATTAAATTCTTAAGGTGTACATTTTCCTCGATTTCTTCTTTCTTTTGATAACTGTGTCCTATCTTATCACTTTTAAACACTTTTGGGATACTACTCTCAGAATTTCCCTTGTAGCTTTTTATTCTATTATCGTCTGTTACTTCTGATACTCTTCCTAGATTAACTTTCAACGAGTAATTGCAATTATCTGTAGAAGATGACGTGTTTCTCTGTTCAGTTGAATTTCCAATGCTCTCAGAGAGGAAATTTTTGGCTGATTCAGATTTTCTACGTCTGTCGTCCATTTTCATGCCTTGTCTAACTACGCTAGATGAAAAACCACTCTCAGGGATTTTCGTTGCTGTAGTTTGACCTTTCGCGAAGTATGGAATATTGATAACATTTCTGTGATTATTAATACATTCAGAATAATAATCTGTTTCATCGCAATCTTCCGTATTACTTCTTGTTGTATATTCTTCCTGAACCCAATCACTGCTTGTATTTACATTGTTGTTGAACCCCGTATTTTCCCAATCCTGGCCATAAGTTTCTTCTATTTCTTCTTGATATAATAAAGGAATTTTATAGCCCCAAATTTTTACAAGTTTTTCCGTGTAATTGATACCGACTGAGTTATCTTGTAAAAATGTACGACCAATAATTCCATCACACTCGAATTTCAGTCCACTGTCGCAAATAATAACGTCATATTCACAGTTTACCATATTTTTCGTAAGTCCAAATTGTAGAGTTGCTATTCCTATGGCTGGAACTCCATGTCCTGTTACACCTGTTAAATATATATTTTCCAATCTGCGAATAGGTACTCCTTGAACTATGTCTTTCTTAAAAATTGTGAGTTTCGAACCACTGTCTAAAAATAGTTTTCTTAAAATGCCATTGACGTATAAATGAATGATATTTGGTGCATCTCTTGAAAGTACAGGTTCTAAATTTGTGACGTGGACGTTGGCTATTTGATAACTTACGATTGGAAGCTGTTCCCTCCATCTAGGGGTTGGAGACGAAGGGGTTGTTCGTTTAAAGTCACCGCGTTGATTTGCGTTTTATTGTTTTGATGCATTTCACGATTTTGAGTTCCCATCTGGTTTCCGTTGCCTCTTGCATTGAAATTGAATGATGATGGTCTGTTGAAACTTTGCGTAGCATTGTACTTCCGATACGTTTGCGGGTTTCCATTAAAATTCCTGTGGTTGGAATAATTATTTGAAGGATTATTTTCCCATGCAATATTTCTATAGTTTGATTGTGGGAAATTATTTGAAGAATAATATTCTTTCCTTCCGCTGTTCGGCTGGAACTTGAAATTTTGACGATTCTCCTGATTGAGATTCCTGTTATAATTGTTGTTAGTGTTAAAACTATTGGCGGGTGTGATTTCTGGATATTTTTTTCGTACGTTTGAAAATTGTGTGTTGTTGAATTTTTGTTGTTGATTATTTTTCAATCTGCAGTCTCTGGTGAAATGGTTGTCACGGCCACAATAGAAACATCTCGGTCTTTGTTGTATGGTCATAACTTTGGACGATGATGGTTGACTTCGGTTGTTGATTATTAATTCGGACAATTCATACTTTTTTGCAATTTCTTCCGCTTTCTCTAGCGTTAAGTTTTCTGTGTTCATGAAAATAAGTGTAAGTTGTTTAACTAAATCTTTCTTGAGTCCTGTACAAAATTGATTTAATACAAGTTCTTCGCACTTTTCTTTTAAAGCCGTTATTCTTTCTTGATTATTACCTGCTTTTTTAACATCTTCGGATAAAATTTCGGAACCCAGTTTTCTTAATCTGGTGATGTAACTTGCTACTGATTCGTCCAGTCTTTGGAACGTCTTGCTTAGGCGAATAAGATTTTCTCCAGGAACTTTTATTCTGTCGAAACGATCCACGAATTTTTGCTTAAAGGTTTGGTAATTATCTTCGTTGTACACATCGGGATCGGACATTAAAAATTGATACGCTTCTCCTGCAAGCCTTAGTTTAATTATCTGCAATGTAGTGTTGTCATCCCATTTGTCTACTTTTGCCCTGAATTCTATTCTTTTGAAATATTCTTTTACTGCTTGTTTTCCACTGAAACTTTCCACTGTTTGTGCTAACATACCTGGCGTCATGTATGGTAGAGTAAATGGGGAAGGTGTAGGTGTAATTGCTTGTGCTGCTGTAGCTGGTGTTTGATTTCCACTTGTTGGCATCTTAACGAAATGTTCCTTCTTTTATCACTAAGATTAATGACCTAAATTTTTCTAAATTTTATATACCTTTACCTAGATAGAAATTTTATATAAATGGATTAATTGTTTATAGTTTAAATACTTTCCTGAAATACTATTTACCTATAAAAAATAATACAGAAAACAGACATACATAAAATAAGAAATAGGTTAATCGAGATCTTATGTTTTTGTGTTTACGCATATATTTAGGGCCATGTATAAGTGCTTTGTTGTAACCAATTGTTGTTGTTTCCGCTGCCACCAGTTGTAACACTCGCCGAGGGTGCCTGGTACTTGAGTTGAAGAAAAATGGTAGCTAGAAGATACCAGTACCCCGGTGAGTTACTAACGTAGTAAATTTTAAGTATTTAGAAAAGGACAGATCGAGCTGAAATAAAATTATAAAGAATTTTCTTTGATGCATTCAGCTGGAGCCGAGCCTGTACAGTTGTACCTAAGCAAGGAGCACTTAAACCAACATTCTTTTAAGCAAAATTTTGATTTTTATTAGTTTTACGTTAAAGTCTCACCAATGTAATTTTCTGAAGGAGTAAGGACTGAAAAAAAAATGAAAAACTAAATGGAGGAATAAATGAATATATTAATAAGCATAAAAATTATTCATAACAAAACCAACTTGGGAACTAACATTAGCCCCGGAACTTAGCGTAACGTAGACACAAAAATGTAATTTTACTAATGAAATTCAAATAATGAAACTAAAATACTAACAATTCAATTTAGGATTGAATAGAATATTCAGAAAATAAAATAAAAGATTATTTAACGAAACTAATCTCGATTTGCCCTTACAGAATAAAATTATAAATAATGACAAAAACGATATTCTGACCTTTCGATGTATTCGGATGTATTGACAGAAGCTTGCAATATTATATTTAAACGAAACTAAATAATTGATTTTTAAAATAATCTTCAGAACTAATTTTTCAAAGAACAACACATTCAAATAATTTTGAAACACTTATCAAATATTTCTCCCGAGTTACGGCCGATCTTACTTTCGTGATTACCTACACGTAACTGAAGTTTTGTCTTTTGAAAAATTATGCGTAAGTTAAAATGGAAGGAAGTATTGAAGTACTTTTAATTATTTTATAGACACGCGTTTCCTTAAGCTTGCATCTAAACTTATTTCCATTTACTCAGTTTTACTTAGTTTGCTGATTTGTATAAAACAGCGTTCTTTCACCTGTTCCGAACTTCAATTTTTCTGCAAAGCTAGTATTTCCGGCTTTGTGCTTTATTAAGTTGTTTCCCATTAATTTGCTTAAATCAGATATATCTGACTTTACGATTTTTTGATACTTTGGTTTGAATGTGCAGAATATTGAACTTGGGAGCTTCCGTGAGAACGACACTGTAAGCTTAATGAAACTTTCCAATAACTGGAATTTATGTGATAAAAACGATACTTCTATAATTCTTTTTGTTAAACATTAATATTTTCTAAAATTTTTAATTTTATTTCACGCGGACTACTACATAGGCATGTAGGTATGTAGGTATGTAGGCATGTAGGTATGTAGGTATGTAGGTATGTAGGTATGTAGGTATGTAGGTATGTAGGTATGTAGGTATATAGGTATGTAGGTATGTAGGTATGTAGGTATGTAGGTATGTAGGTATGTATGTATGTAGGTATGTAGGTATGTAGGTATGTAGGCATGTAGGTATGTAGGTATGTAGGTATGTAGGTATGTATGTATGTAGGTATGTAGGTATGTAGGTATGTAGGTATGTATGTATGTAGGTATGTAGGTATGTAGGTATGTAGGTATGTAGGTATGTAGGTATGTAGGTATGTAGGCATGTAGGTACGTAAGTATGTAGGTATGTAGGTATGTAGGTATGTAGGTATGTAGGTATGTAGGTATGTAGGTATGTAGGTATGTAGGTATGTAGGTATGTAGGTATGTAGGTATGTAGGTATGTAGGTATGTAGGTATGTAGGTATGTAGGTATGTACGTATGTAGGTATGTAGGTATGTAGGTATGTACTTATTTAGGTATGTAGGTATGTAGGTATGTATGTATGTAGGTATGTAGGTATGTAGGTATGTATGTATGTAGGTATGTTGGTATGTATGTATGTAGGTATGTAGGCACGTAGGTATGTAGGTATGTAGGCATGTAGGTATGTAGGTATGTAGGCATGTAGGTATGTAGGTATGTAGGTATGTAGGTAGGTATGTATGTAGGTATGTAGGTATGTATGTATGTAGGTATGTAGGTATGTATGTATGTAGGTATGTAGGTATGTATGTATGTAGGTATGTAGGTATGTAGGCATGTAGGTATGTAGGTATGTAGGCATGTAGGTATGTAGGTATGTAGGCATGTAGGTATGTAGGTATGTAGGTATGTAGGTATGTAGGTATGTAGGTATGTAGGTATGTATGTATGTAGGTATGTATGTATGTAGGTATGTAGGTATGTAGGTATGTAGGTATGTAGGTATGTAGGTATGTAGGCATGTAGGTATGTAGGTATGTAGGCATGTAGGTATGTAGGTATGTAGGCATGTAGGTATGTAAGTATGTAGGTATGTAGGTATGTAGGTATGTAGGTATGTAGGTATGTAGGTATGTAGGTATGTAGGTATGTATGTATGTAGGTATGTATGTATGTAGGTATGTAGGTATGTAGGTATGTATGTATGTAGGTATGTAGGTATGTATGTATGTAGGTATGTAGGTATGTAGGTATGTAGGTATGTAGGTATGTAGGTATGTAGGTATGTATGTATGTAGGTATGTATGTATGTAGGTATGTAGGTATGTAGGTATGTATGTATGTAGGTATGTAGGTATGTAGGTATGTAGGCATGTAGGAACGTAGGTATGTAGGTATGTAGGTATGTAGGTATGTATGTATGTAGGTATGTAGGTATGTAGGTATGTAGGTATGTAGGTATGTAGGTATGTAGGTATTTAGGTATGCAGGTATGTAGGTATGTATGTATGTAGGTATGTAGGTATGTATGTATGTAGGTATGTAGGTATGTAGGTATGTATGTATGTAGGTATGTAGGTATGTATGTATGTAGGCATGTAGGTATGTAGGTATGTAGGCATGTAGGTATGTAGGTATGTAGGCATGTAGGTATGTAGGTATGTAGGCATGTAGGTATGTAGGTATGTAGGTATGTAGGTAGGTATGTATGTAGGTATGTAGGTATGTATGTATGTAGGTATGTAGGTATGTATGTATGTATGTATGTAGGTATGTAGGTATGTAGGTATGTAGGTATGTAGGTATGTAGGTATGTAGGTATGTAGGCTTGTAGGTATGTAGGTATGTAGGTATGTAGGTAGGTATGTATGTAGGCTTGTAGGTATGTAGGTATGTAGGTATGTAGGTAGGTATGTATGTAGGTATGTATGTATGTAGGTATGTAGGTATGTAGGTATGTAGGTATGTAGGTATGTAGGTATGTAGGTATGTATGTATGTAGGTATGTATGTATGTAGGTATGTAGGTATGTAGGTATGTATGTATGTAGGTATGTAGGTATGTAGGTATGTAGGTATGTAGGTATGTAGGTATGTAGGTATGTAGGTATGTAGGTATGTAGGTATGTAGGTATGTAGGTATGTAGGTATGTAGGTATGTAGGTATGTAGGTATGTATGTATGTAGGTATGTAGGTATGTAGGTATGTAGGTATGTAGGTATGTAGGTATGTAGGCTTGTAGGTATGTAGGTATGTAGGTATGTAGGTAGGTATGTATGTAGGTATGTATGTATGTAGGTATGTAGGTATGTAGGTATGTAGGTATGTAGGTATGTAGGTATGTAGGTATGTATGTATGTAGGTATGTATGTATGTAGGTATGTAGGTATGTAGGTATGTATGTATGTAGGTATGTAGGTATGTAGGTATGTAGGTATGTAGGTATGTAGGTATGTAGGTATGTAGGTATGTAGGTATGTAGGTATGTAGGTATGTAGGTATGTAGGTATGTAGGTATGTAGGTATGTAGGTATGTAGGTATGTAGGTATGTAGGTATGTAGGTATGTAGGTATGTAGGTATGTAGTTACGTAGGTATGTAGGCATGTAGGTACGTAGGTATGTAGGTATGTAGATATGTAGGTATGTAGGTATGTAGGTATGTAGGTATGTAGGTATGTAGGTATGTAGGTATGTAGGTATGTAGGCATGTAGGTATGTAGGTATGTAGGCATGTAGGTATGTAGGTATGTAGGTATGTAGGTATGTAGGTATGTAGGTATGTAGGTATGTAGGTATGTAGGTATGTAGGTATGTAGGTATGTAGGTATGTAGGCATGTAGGTATGTAGGTATGTAGGCATGTAGGTATGTAGGTATGTAGGTATGTAGGTATGTAGGTATGTAGGTATGTAGGTATGTAGGTATGTAGGTATGTAGGTATGTAGGTATGTAGGTATGTAGGTATGTATGTATGTAGGTATGTAGGTATGTAGGTATGTAGGCATGTAGGTATGTAGGTATGTAGGTATGTATGTATGTAGGTATGTAGGTATGTAGGTATGTAGGTATGTATGTATGTAGGTATGTAGGTATGTAGGTATGTAGGTATGTAGGTATGTAGGTATGTAGGTATGTAGGCATGTAGGTACGTAAGTATGTAGGTATGTAGGTATGTAGGTATGTAGGTATGTAGGTATGTAGGTATGTAGGTATGTAGGTATGTAGGTATGTAGGTATGTAGGTATGTAGGTATGTAGGTATGTAGGTATGTAGGTATGTAGGTATGTAGGTATGTACGTATGTAGGTATGTAGGTATGTAGGTATGTACTTATTTAGGTATGTAGGTATGTAGGTATGTATGTATGTAGGTATGTAGTTATGTAGGTATGTATGTATGTAGGTATGTTGGTATGTATGTATGTAGGTATGTAGGCACGTAGGTATGTAGGTATGTAGGCATGTAGGTATGTAGGTATGTAGGCATGTAGGTATGTAGGTATGTAGGTATGTAGGTAGGTATGTATGTAGGTATGTAGGTATGTATGTATGTAGGTATGTAGGTATGTATGTATGTAGGTATGTAGGTATGTATGTATGTAGGTATGTAGGTATGTAGGCATGTAGGTATGTAGGTATGTAGGCATGTAGGTATGTAGGTATGTAGGCATGTAGGTATGTAGGTATGTAGGTATGTAGGTATGTAGGTATGTAGGTATGTAGGTATGTATGTATGTAGGTATGTATGTATGTAGGTATGTAGGTATGTAGGTATGTAGGTATGTAGGTATGTAGGTATGTAGGCATGTAGGTATGTAGGTATGTAGGCATGTAGGTATGTAGGTATGTAGGCATGTAGGTATGTAAGTATGTAGGTATGTAGGTATGTAGGTATGTAGGTATGTAGGTATGTAGGTATGTAGGTATGTAGGTATGTATGTATGTAGGTATGTATGTATGTAGGTATGTAGGTATGTAGGTATGTATGTATGTAGGTATGTAGGTATGTATGTATGTAGGTATGTAGGTATGTAGGTATGTAGGTATGTAGGTATGTAGGTATGTAGGTATGTATGTATGTAGGTATGTATGTATGTAGGTATGTAGGTATGTAGGTATGTATGTATGTAGGTATGTAGGTATGTAGGTATGTAGGCATGTAGGAACGTAGGTATGTAGGTATGTAGGTATGTAGGTATGTAGGTATGTAGGTATGTAGGTATGTAGGTATGTAGGTATGTAGGTATGTAGGTATGTAGGTATTTAGGTATGCAGGTATGTAGGTATGTATGTATGTAGGTATGTAGGTATGTATGTATGTAGGTATGTAGGTATGTAGGTATGTATGTATGTAGGTATGTAGGTATGTATGTATGTAGGCATGTAGGTATGTAGGTATGTAGGCATGTAGGTATGTAGGTATGTAGGCATGTAGGTATGTAGGTATGTAGGCATGTAGGTATGTAGGTATGTAGGTATGTAGGTAGGTATGTATGTAGGTATGTAGGTATGTATGTATGTAGGTATGTAGGTATGTATGTATGTAGGTATGTAGGTATGTATGTATGTAGGTATGTAGGTATGTAGGTATGTAGGCATGTAGGTATATAGGTATGTAGGCATGTAGGCATGTAGGTATGTAGGTATGTAGGCATGTAGGTATGTAGGTATGTAGGTATGTAGGTATGTAGGTATGTAGGTATGTAGGTATGTAGGTATGTAGGTATGTAGGTTTGTAGGTATGTAGGTATGTAGGTATGTATGTATGTAGGTATGTATGTATGTAGGTATGTAGGTATGTAGGTATGTATGTATGTAGGTATGTAGGTATGTATGTATGTAGGTATGTAGGTATGTAGGTATGTAGGTATGTAGGTATGTAGGTATGTATGTATGTATGTATGTAGGTATGTAGGTATGTATGTATGTAGGTATGTAGGTATGTAGGTATGTAGGTATGTAGGTATGTAGGTATGTAGGTATGTAGGCATGTAGGTATGTAGGTATGTAGGTATGTAGGTATGTAGGTATGTAGGTATGTAGGTATGTAGGTATGTAGGTATGTAGGTATGTAGGTATGTATGTATGTATGTATGTAGGTATGTAGGTATGTATGTATGTAGGTATGTAGGTATCTAGGTATGTAGGTATGTAGGTATGTAGGCATGTAGGTATGTAGGTATGTAGGTATGTAGGTATGTAGGTATGTAGGTATGTAGGTATGTAGGTATGTAGGTATGTATGTATGTAGGTATGTAGTATGTAGGTATGTAGGTATGTAGGTATGTAGGTATGTAGGTATGTAGGTATGTAGGTATGTAGGTATGTAGGTATGTAGGTATGTAGGTATGTAGGTATGTAGGTATGTAGGTATGTAGGTATGTAGGTATGTAGGTATGTAGGTATGTAGGTATGTAGGTATGTAGGCATGTAGGTACGTAGGTATGTAGGTATGTAGGTATGTAGGTATGTAGGTATGTAGGTATGTAGGTATGTAGGCATGTAGGTATGTAGGTATGTAGGTATGTAGGTATGTAGGTATGTAGGTATGTAGGTATGTAGGTATGTAGGCATGTAGGTATGTAGGTATGTAGGCATGTAGGTATGTAGGTATGTAGGTATGTAGGTATGTAGGTATGTAGGTATGTAGGTATGTAGGTATGTAGGTATGTAGGCATGTAGGTATGTAGGTATGTAGGCATGTAGGTATGTAGGCATGTAGGTATGTAGGTATGTAGGCATGTAGGTATGTAGGTATGTAGGTATGTAGGTATGTAGGTATGTAGGTAGGTATGTATGTAGGTATGTATGTAGGTATGTAGGTATGTATGTATGTAGGTATGTAGGTATGTATGTATGTAGGTATGTAGGTATGTATGTATGTAGGTATGTAGGTATGTAGGTATGTAGGTATGTAGGCATGTAGGTATGTAGGTATGTAGTCATGTAGGTATGTAGGTATGTAGGCATGTAGGTATGTAGGTATGTAGGCATGTAGGTATGTAAGTATGTAGGTATGTAGGTATGTAGGTATGTAGGTATGTAGGTATGTAGGTATGTAGGTATGTAGGTATGTAGGTATGTATGTATGTAGGTATGTATGTATGTAGGTATGTAGGTATGTAGGTATGTATGTATGTAGGTATGTAGGTATGTATGTATGTAGGTATGTAGGTATGTAGGTATGTAGGTATGTAGGTATGTAGGCATGTAGGTATGTAGGTATGTAGGTATGTAGGTTTGTATGTATGTAGGTATGTATGTATGTAGGTATGTAGGTATGTAGGTATGTATGTATGTAGGTATGTAGGTATGTATGTATGTAGGTATGTAGGTATGTAGGTATGTAGGTATGTAGGTATGTAGGTATGTAGGTATGTAGGTATGTAGGTATGTAGGTATGTAGGTATGTAGGTATGTAGGTAGGTATGTATGTATGTAGGTATGTATGTATGTAGGTATGTAGGTATGTAGGCATGTAGGTATGTAGGTATGTAGGTATGTAGGTATGTAGGTATGTAGGTATGTAGGTATGTAGGTATGTAGGTATGTAGGTATGTAGGTATGTAGGTATGTAGGTATGTAGGTATGTAGGTATGTAGGTATGTAGGTATGTAGGTATGTAGGTATGTAGGCATGTAGGTACGTAGGTATGTAGGTATGTAGGTATGTAGGTATGTAGGTATGTAGGTATGTAGGTATGTAGGCATGTAGGTATGTAGGTATGTAGGTATGTAGGTATGTAGGTATGTAGGCATGTAGGTATGTAGGTATGTAGGCATGTAGGTATGTAGGTATGTAGGTATGTAGGTATGTAGGTATGTAGGTATGTAGGTATGTAGGTATGTAGGTATGTAGGTATGTAGGTATGTAGGTATGTAGGTATGTAGGTATGTAGGTATGTAGGCATATAGGTATGTAGGTATGTAGGCATGTAGGTATGTAGGTATGTAGGTATGTAGGTATGTAGGTATGTAGGTATGTAGGTATGTAGGTATGTAGGTATGTAGGTATGTAGGTATGTAGGTATGTAGGTATGTAGGTATGTAGGTATGTAGGTATGTAGGTATGTAGGTATGTAGGTATGTAGGTATGTAGGTATGTAAGTATGTAGGTATGTAGGTATGTAGGTATGTAGGTATGTAGGTATGTAGGTATGTAGGTATGTAGGTATGTAGGTATGTAGGTATGTAGGTATG
>CAUJBB010000052.1:0-28447 GCA_963082805.1 Hemicrepidius hirtus
AAATATTAAATATTAAATATTAAATATTAAATATTAAATATTAAATATTAAATATTAAATATTAAATATTAAATATTAAATATTAAATATTAAATATTAAATATTAAATATTAAATATTAAATATTAAATATTAAATATTAAATATTAAATATTAAATATTAAATATTAAATATTAAATATTAAATATTAAATATTAAATATTAAATATTAAATATTAAATATTAAATATTAAATATTAAATATTAAATATTAAATATTAAATATTAAATATTAAATATTAAATATTAAATATTAAATATTAAATATTAAATATTAAATATTAAATATTAAATATTAAATATTAAATATTAAATATTAAATATTAAATATTAAATATTAAATATTAAATATTAAATATTAAATATTAAATATTAAATATTAAATATTAAATATTAAATATTAAATATTAAATATTAAATATTAAATATTAAATATTAAATATTAAATATTAAATATTAAATATTAAATATTAAATATTAAATATTAAATATTAAATATTAAATATTAAATATTAAATATTAAATATTAAATATTAAATATTAAATATTAAATATTAAATATTAAATATTAAATATTAAATATTAAATATTAAATATTAAATATTAAATATTAAATATTAAATATTAAATATTAAATATTAAATATTAAATATTAAATATTAAATATTAAATATTAAATATTAAATATTAAATATTAAATATTAAATATTAAATATTAAATATTAAATATTAAATATTAAATATTAAATATTAAATATTAAATATTAAATATTAAATATTAAATATTAAATATTAAATATTAAATATTAAATATTAAATATTAAATATTAAATATTAAATATTAAATATTAAATATTAAATATTAAATATTAAATATTAAATATTAAATATTAAATATTAAATATTAAATATTAAATATTAAATATTAAATATTAAATATTAAATATTAAATATTAAATATTAAATATTAAATATTAAATATTAAATATTAAATATTAAATATTAAATATTAAATATTAAATATTAAATATTAAATATTAAATATTAAATATTAAATATTAAATATTAAATATTAAATATTAAATATTAAATATTAAATATTAAATATTAAATATTAAATATTAAATATTAAATATTAAATATTAAATATTAAATATTAAATATTAAATATTAAATATTAAATATTAAATATTAAATATTAAATATTAAATATTAAATATTAAATATTAAATATTAAATATTAAATATTAAATATTAAATATTAAATATTAAATATTAAATATTAAATATTAAATATTAAATATTAAATATTAAATATTAAATATTAAATATTAAATATTAAATATTAAATATTAAATATTAAATATTAAATATTAAATATTAAATATTAAATATTAAATATTAAATATTAAATATTAAATATTAAATATTAAATATTAAATATTAAATATTAAATATTAAATATTAAATATTAAATATTAAATATTAAATATTAAATATTAAATATTAAATATTAAATATTAAATATTAAATATTAAATATTAAATATTAAATATTAAATATTAAATATTAAATATTAAATATTAAATATTAAATATTAAATATTAAATATTAAATATTAAATATTAAATATTAAATATTAAATATTAAATATTAAATATTAAATATTAAATATTAAATATTAAATATTAAATATTAAATATTAAATATTAAATATTAAATATTAAATATTAAATATTAAATATTAAATATTAAATATTAAATATTAAATATTAAATATTAAATATTAAATATTAAATATTAAATATTAAATATTAAATATTAAATATTAAATATTAAATATTAAATATTAAATATTAAATATTAAATATTAAATATTAAATATTAAATATTAAATATTAAATATTAAATATTAAATATTAAATATTAAATATTAAATATTAAATATTAAATATTAAATATTAAATATTAAATATTAAATATTAAATATTAAATATTAAATATTAAATATTAAATATTAAATATTAAATATTAAATATTAAATATTAAATATTAAATATTAAATATTAAATATTAAATATTAAATATTAAATATTAAATATTAAATATTAAATATTAAATATTAAATATTAAATATTAAATATTAAATATTAAATATTAAATATTAAATATTAAATATTAAATATTAAATATTAAATATTAAATATTAAATATTAAATATTAAATATTAAATATTAAATATTAAATATTAAATATTAAATATTAAATATTAAATATTAAATATTAAATATTAAATATTAAATATTAAATATTAAATATTAAATATTAAATATTAAATATTAAATATTAAATATTAAATATTAAATATTAAATATTAAATATTAAATATTAAATATTAAATATTAAATATTAAATATTAAATATTAAATATTAAATATTAAATATTAAATATTAAATATTAAATATTAAATATTAAATATTAAATATTAAATATTAAATATTAAATATTAAATATTAAATATTAAATATTAAATATTAAATATTAAATATTAAATATTAAATATTAAATATTAAATATTAAATATTAAATATTAAATATTAAATATTAAATATTAAATATTAAATATTAAATATTAAATATTAAATATTAAATATTAAATATTAAATATTAAATATTAAATATTAAATATTAAATATTAAATATTAAATATTAAATATTAAATATTAAATATTAAATATTAAATATTAAATATTAAATATTAAATATTAAATATTAAATATTAAATATTAAATATTAAATATTAAATATTAAATATTAAATATTAAATATTAAATATTAAATATTAAATATTAAATATTAAATATTAAATATTAAATATTAAATATTAAATATTAAATATTAAATATTAAATATTAAATATTAAATATTAAATATTAAATATTAAATATTAAATATTAAATATTAAATATTAAATATTAAATATTAAATATTAAATATTAAATATTAAATATTAAATATTAAATATTAAATATTAAATATTAAATATTAAATATTAAATATTAAATATTAAATATTAAATATTAAATATTAAATATTAAATATTAAATATTAAATATTAAATATTAAATATTAAATATTAAATATTAAATATTAAATATTAAATATTAAATATTAAATATTAAATATTAAATATTAAATATTAAATATTAAATATTAAATATTAAATATTAAATATTAAATATTAAATATTAAATATTAAATATTAAATATTAAATATTAAATATTAAATATTAAATATTAAATATTAAATATTAAATATTAAATATTAAATATTAAATATTAAATATTAAATATTAAATATTAAATATTAAATATTAAATATTAAATATTAAATATTAAATATTAAATATTAAATATTAAATATTAAATATTAAATATTAAATATTAAATATTAAATATTAAATATTAAATATTAAATATTAAATATTAAATATTAAATATTAAATATTAAATATTAAATATTAAATATTAAATATTAAATATTAAATATTAAATATTAAATATTAAATATTAAATATTAAATATTAAATATTAAATATTAAATATTAAATATTAAATATTAAATATTAAATATTAAATATTAAATATTAAATATTAAATATTAAATATTAAATATTAAATATTAAATATTAAATATTAAATATTAAATATTAAATATTAAATATTAAATATTAAATATTAAATATTAAATATTAAATATTAAATATTAAATATTAAATATTAAATATTAAATATTAAATATTAAATATTAAATATTAAATATTAAATATTAAATATTAAATATTAAATATTAAATATTAAATATTAAATATTAAATATTAAATATTAAATATTAAATATTAAATATTAAATATTAAATATTAAATATTAAATATTAAATATTAAATATTAAATATTAAATATTAAATATTAAATATTAAATATTAAATATTAAATATTAAATATTAAATATTAAATATTAAATATTAAATATTAAATATTAAATATTAAATATTAAATATTAAATATTAAATATTAAATATTAAATATTAAATATTAAATATTAAATATTAAATATTAAATATTAAATATTAAATATTAAATATTAAATATTAAATATTAAATATTAAATATTAAATATTAAATATTAAATATTAAATATTAAATATTAAATATTAAATATTAAATATTAAATATTAAATATTAAATATTAAATATTAAATATTAAATATTAAATATTAAATATTAAATATTAAATATTAAATATTAAATATTAAATATTAAATATTAAATATTAAATATTAAATATTAAATATTAAATATTAAATATTAAATATTAAATATTAAATATTAAATATTAAATATTAAATATTAAATATTAAATATTAAATATTAAATATTAAATATTAAATATTAAATATTAAATATTAAATATTAAATATTAAATATTAAATATTAAATATTAAATATTAAATATTAAATATTAAATATTAAATATTAAATATTAAATATTAAATATTAAATATTAAATATTAAATATTAAATATTAAATATTAAATATTAAATATTAAATATTAAATATTAAATATTAAATATTAAATATTAAATATTAAATATTAAATATTAAATATTAAATATTAAATATTAAATATTAAATATTAAATATTAAATATTAAATATTAAATATTAAATATTAAATATTAAATATTAAATATTAAATATTAAATATTAAATATTAAATATTAAATATTAAATATTAAATATTAAATATTAAATATTAAATATTAAATATTAAATATTAAATATTAAATATTAAATATTAAATATTAAATATTAAATATTAAATATTAAATATTAAATATTAAATATTAAATATTAAATATTAAATATTAAATATTAAATATTAAATATTAAATATTAAATATTAAATATTAAATATTAAATATTAAATATTAAATATTAAATATTAAATATTAAATATTAAATATTAAATATTAAATATTAAATATTAAATATTAAATATTAAATATTAAATATTAAATATTAAATATTAAATATTAAATATTAAATATTAAATATTAAATATTAAATATTAAATATTAAATATTAAATATTAAATATTAAATATTAAATATTAAATATTAAATATTAAATATTAAATATTAAATATTAAATATTAAATATTAAATATTAAATATTAAATATTAAATATTAAATATTAAATATTAAATATTAAATATTAAATATTAAATATTAAATATTAAATATTAAATATTAAATATTAAATATTAAATATTAAATATTAAATATTAAATATTAAATATTAAATATTAAATATTAAATATTAAATATTAAATATTAAATATTAAATATTAAATATTAAATATTAAATATTAAATATTAAATATTAAATATTAAATATTAAATATTAAATATTAAATATTAAATATTAAATATTAAATATTAAATATTAAATATTAAATATTAAATATTAAATATTAAATATTAAATATTAAATATTAAATATTAAATATTAAATATTAAATATTAAATATTAAATATTAAATATTAAATATTAAATATTAAATATTAAATATTAAATATTAAATATTAAATATTAAATATTAAATATTAAATATTAAATATTAAATATTAAATATTAAATATTAAATATTAAATATTAAATATTAAATATTAAATATTAAATATTAAATATTAAATATTAAATATTAAATATTAAATATTAAATATTAAATATTAAATATTAAATATTAAATATTAAATATTAAATATTAAATATTAAATATTAAATATTAAATATTAAATATTAAATATTAAATATTAAATATTAAATATTAAATATTAAATATTAAATATTAAATATTAAATATTAAATATTAAATATTAAATATTAAATATTAAATATTAAATATTAAATATTAAATATTAAATATTAAATATTAAATATTAAATATTAAATATTAAATATTAAATATTAAATATTAAATATTAAATATTAAATATTAAATATTAAATATTAAATATTAAATATTAAATATTAAATATTAAATATTAAATATTAAATATTAAATATTAAATATTAAATATTAAATATTAAATATTAAATATTAAATATTAAATATTAAATATTAAATATTAAATATTAAATATTAAATATTAAATATTAAATATTAAATATTAAATATTAAATATTAAATATTAAATATTAAATATTAAATATTAAATATTAAATATTAAATATTAAATATTAAATATTAAATATTAAATATTAAATATTAAATATTAAATATTAAATATTAAATATTAAATATTAAATATTAAATATTAAATATTAAATATTAAATATTAAATATTAAATATTAAATATTAAATATTAAATATTAAATATTAAATATTAAATATTAAATATTAAATATTAAATATTAAATATTAAATATTAAATATTAAATATTAAATATTAAATATTAAATATTAAATATTAAATATTAAATATTAAATATTAAATATTAAATATTAAATATTAAATATTAAATATTAAATATTAAATATTAAATATTAAATATTAAATATTAAATATTAAATATTAAATATTAAATATTAAATATTAAATATTAAATATTAAATATTAAATATTAAATATTAAATATTAAATATTAAATATTAAATATTAAATATTAAATATTAAATATTAAATATTAAATATTAAATATTAAATATTAAATATTAAATATTAAATATTAAATATTAAATATTAAATATTAAATATTAAATATTAAATATTAAATATTAAATATTAAATATTAAATATTAAATATTAAATATTAAATATTAAATATTAAATATTAAATATTAAATATTAAATATTAAATATTAAATATTAAATATTAAATATTAAATATTAAATATTAAATATTAAATATTAAATATTAAATATTAAATATTAAATATTAAATATTAAATATTAAATATTAAATATTAAATATTAAATATTAAATATTAAATATTAAATATTAAATATTAAATATTAAATATTAAATATTAAATATTAAATATTAAATATTAAATATTAAATATTAAATATTAAATATTAAATATTAAATATTAAATATTAAATATTAAATATTAAATATTAAATATTAAATATTAAATATTAAATATTAAATATTAAATATTAAATATTAAATATTAAATATTAAATATTAAATATTAAATATTAAATATTAAATATTAAATATTAAATATTAAATATTAAATATTAAATATTAAATATTAAATATTAAATATTAAATATTAAATATTAAATATTAAATATTAAATATTAAATATTAAATATTAAATATTAAATATTAAATATTAAATATTAAATATTAAATATTAAATATTAAATATTAAATATTAAATATTAAATATTAAATATTAAATATTAAATATTAAATATTAAATATTAAATATTAAATATTAAATATTAAATATTAAATATTAAATATTAAATATTAAATATTAAAGAATGAGAGCATTTTTCGTATTCCCCTTTCACTAATTATTAAAGTTGTAACTTCGTAGGTATTGGGAATTTTATAAACACAAACACTAATAACTTCAAATACTGTTTAATATCATTTACGTTTCGGAGACATACCTCTCCTTCTTCAGAATAATTAAAATACAAATACACTTAAGTTACAAAATACAATACATATTAAAAATTTTGACGTAGTATGCAAATTATTAAAAGGATACAATTACTATATTTAAGCACTAATTACACCCTGTGCAAATATTAGATAATGAGAGCATTTTTCGTATTCCCCTTTCACTAATTATTAAAGTTGTAACTTCGTAGGTATTGGGAATTTTATAAACACAAACACTAATAACTTCAAATACTGTTTAATATCATTTACGTTTCGGAGACATACCTCTCCTTCTTCAGAATAATTAAAATACAAATACACTTAAGTTACAAAATACAATACATATTAAAAATTTTGACGTAGTATGCAAATTATTAAAAGGATACAATTACTATATTTAAGCACTAATTACACCCTGTGCAAATATTAGATAATGAGAGCATTTTTCGTATTCCCCTTTCACTAATTATTAAAGTTGTAACTTCGTAGGTATTGGGAATTTTATAAACACAAACACTAATAACTTCAAATACTGTTTAATATCATTTACGTTTCGGAGACATACCTCTCCTTCTTCAGAATAATTAAAATACAAATACACTTAAGTTACAAAATACAATACATATTAAAAATTTTGACGTAGTATGCAAATTATTAAAAGGATACAATTACTATATTTAAGCACTAATTACACCCTGTGCAAATATTAGATAATGAGAGCATTTTTCGTATTCCCCTTTCACTAATTATTAAAGTTGTAACTTCGTAGGTATTGGGAATTTTATAAACACAAACACTAATAACTTCAAATACTGTTTAATATCATTTACGTTTCGGAGACATACCTCTCCTTCTTCAGAATAATTAAAATACAAATACACTTAAGTTACAAAATACAATACATATTAAAAATTTTGACGTAGTATGCAAATTATTAAAAGGATACAATTACTATATTTAAGCACTAATTACACCCTGTGCAAATATTAGATAATGAGAGCATTTTTCGTATTCCCCTTTCACTAATTATTAAAGTTGTAACTTCGTAGGTATTGGGAATTTTATAAACACAAACACTAATAACTTCAAATACTGTTTAATATCATTTACGTTTCGGAGACATACCTCTCCTTCTTCAGAATAATTAAAATACAAATACACTTAAGTTACAAAATACAATACATATTAAAAATTTTGACGTAGTATGCAAATTATTAAAAGGATACAATTACTATATTTAAGCACTAATTACACCCTGTGCAAATATTAGATAATGAGAGCATTTTTCGTATTCCCCTTTCACTAATTATTAAAGTTGTAACTTCGTAGGTATTGGGAATTTTATAAACACAAACACTAATAACTTCAAATACTGTTTAATATCATTTACGTTTCGGAGACATACCTCTCCTTCTTCAGAATAATTAAAATACAAATACACTTAAGTTACAAAATACAATACATATTAAAAATTTTGACGTAGTATGCAAATTATTAAAAGGATACAATTACTATATTTAAGCACTAATTACACCCTGTGCAAATATTAGATAATGAGAGCATTTTTCGTATTCCGCTTTCACTAATTATTAAAGTTGTAACTTCGTAGGTATTGGGAATTTTATAAACACAAACACTAATAACTTCAAATACTGTTTAATATCATTTACGTTTCGGAGACATACCTCTCCTTCTTCAGAATAATTAAAATACAAATACACTTAAGTTACAAAATACAATACATATTAAAAATTTTGACGTAGTATGCAAATTATTAAAAGGATACAATTACTATATTTAAGCACTAATTACACCCTGTGCAAATATTAGATAATGAGAGCATTTTTCGTATTCCCCTTTCACTAATTATTAAAGTTGTAACTTCGTAGGTATTGGGAATTTTATAAACACAAACACTAATAACTTCAAATACTGTTTAATATCATTTACGTTTCGGAGACATACCTCTCCTTCTTCAGAATAATTAAAATACAAATACACTTAAGTTACAAAATACAATACATATTAAAAATTTTGACGTAGTATGCAAATTATTAAAAGGATACAATTACTATATTTAAGCACTAATTACACCCTGTGCAAATATTAGATAATGAGAGCATTTTTCGTATTCCCCTTTCACTAATTATTAAAGTTGTAACTTCGTAGGTATTGGGAATTTTATAAACACAAACACTAATAACTTCAAATACTGTTTAATATCATTTACGTTTCGGAGACATACCTCTCCTTCTTCAGAATAATTAAAATACAAATACACTTAAGTTACAAAATACAATACATATTAAAAATTTTGACGTAGTATGCAAATTATTAAAAGGATACAATTACTATATTTAAGCACTAATTACACCCTGTGCAAATATTAGATAATGAGAGCATTTTTCGTATTCCCCTTTCACTAATTATTAAAGTTGTAACTTCGTAGGTATTGGGAATTTTATAAACACAAACACTAATAACTTCAAATACTGTTTAATATCATTTACGTTTCGGAGACATACCTCTCCTTCTTCAGAATAATTAAAATACAAATACACTTAAGTTACAAAATACAATACATATTAAAAATTTTGACGTAGTATGCAAATTATTAAAAGGATACAATTACTATATTTAAGCACTAATTACACCCTGTGCAAATATTAGATAATGAGAGCATTTTTCGTATTCCCCTTTCACTAATTATTAAAGTTGTAACTTCGTAGGTATTGGGAATTTTATAAACACAAACACTAATAACTTCAAATACTGTTTAATATCATTTACGTTTCGGAGACATACCTCTCCTTCTTCAGAATAATTAAAATACAAATACACTTAAGTTACAAAATACAATACATATTAAAAATTTTGACGTAGTATGCAAATTATTAAAAGGATACAATTACTATATTTAAGCACTAATTACACCCTGTGCAAATATTAGATAATGAGAGCATTTTTCGTATTCCCCTTTCACTAATTATTAAAGTTGTAACTTCGTAGGTATTGGGAATTTTATAAACACAAACACTAATAACTTCAAATACTGTTTAATATCATTTACGTTTCGGAGACATACCTCTCCTTCTTCAGAATAATTAAAATACAAATACACTTAAGTTACAAAATACAATACATATTAAATCTCTCTCATTATCTAATATTTGCACAGGGTGTAATTAGTGCTTAAATATAGTAATTGTATCCTTTTAATAATTTGCATACTACGTCAAAATTTTTAATATGTATTGTATTTTGTAACTTAAGTGTATTTGTATTTTAATTATTCTGAAGAAGGAGAGGTATGTCTCCGAAACGTAAATGATATTAAACAGTATTTGAAGTTATTAGTGTTTGTGTTTATAAAATTCCCAATACCTACGAAGTTACAACTTTAATAATTAGTGAAAGGGGAATACGAAAAATGCTCTCATTATCTAATATTTGCACAGGGTGTAATTAGTGCTTAAATATAGTAATTGTATCCTTTTAATAATTTGCATACTACGTCAAAATTTTTAATATGTATTGTATTTTGTAACTTAAGTGTATTTGTATTTTAATTATTCTGAAGAAGGAGAGGTATGTCTCCGAAACGTAAATGATATTAAACAGTATTTGAAGTTATTAGTGTTTGTGTTTATAAAATTCCCAATACCTACGAAGTTACAACTTTAATAATTAGTGAAAGGGGAATACGAAAAATGCTCTCATTATCTAATATTTGCACAGGGTGTAATTAGTGCTTAAATATAGTAATTGTATCCTTTTAATAATTTGCATACTACGTCAAAATTTTTAATATGTATTGTATTTTGTAACTTAAGTGTATTTGTATTTTAATTATTCTGAAGAAGGAGAGGTATGTCTCCGAAACGTAAATGATATTAAACAGTATTTGAAGTTATTAGTGTTTGTGTTTATAAAATTCCCAATACCTACGAAGTTACAACTTTAATAATTAGTGAAAGGGGAATACGAAAAATGCTCTCATTATCTAATATTTGCACAGGGTGTAATTAGTGCTTAAATATAGTAATTGTATCCTTTTAATAATTTGCATACTACGTCAAAAATTTTTAATATGTATTGTATTTTGTAACTTAAGTGTATTTGTATTTTAATTATTCTGAAGAAGGAGAGGTATGTCTCCGAAACGTAAATGATATTAAACAGTATTTGAAGTTATTAGTGTTTGTGTTTATAAAATTCCCAATACCTACGAAGTTACAACTTTAATAATTAGTGAAAGGGGAATACGAAAAATGCTCTCATTATCTAATATTTGCACAGGGTGTAATTAGTGCTTAAATATAGTAATTGTATCCTTTTAATAATTTGCATACTACGTCAAAATTTTTAATATGTATTGTATTTTGTAACTTAAGTGTATTTGTATTTTAATTATTCTGAAGAAGGAGAGGTATGTCTCCGAAACGTAAATGATATTAAACAGTATTTGAAGTTATTAGTGTTTGTGTTTATAAAATTCCCAATACCTACGAAGTTACAACTTTAATAATTAGTGAAAGGGGAATACGAAAAATGCTCTCATTATCTAATATTTGCACAGGGTGTAATTAGTGCTTAAATATAGTAATTGTATCCTTTTAATAATTTGCATACTACGTCAAAATTTTTAATATGTATTGTATTTTGTAACTTAAGTGTATTTGTATTTTAATTATTCTGAAGAAGGAGAGGTATGTCTCCGAAACGTAAATGATATTAAACAGTATTTGAAGTTATTAGTGTTTGTGTTTATAAAATTCCCAATACCTACGAAGTTACAACTTTAATAATTAGTGAAAGGGGAATACGAAAAATGCTCTCATTATCTAATATTTGCACAGGGTGTAATTAGTGCTTAAATATAGTAATTGTATCCTTTTAATAATTTGCATACTACGTCAAAATTTTTAATATGTATTGTATTTTGTAACTTAAGTGTATTTGTATTTTAATTATTCTGAAGAAGGAGAGGTATGTCTCCGAAACGTAAATGATATTAAACAGTATTTGAAGTTATTAGTGTTTGTGTTTATAAAATTCCCAATACCTACGAAGTTACAACTTTAATAATTAGTGAAAGGGGAATACGAAAAATGCTCTCATTATCTAATATTTGCACAGGGTGTAATTAGTGCTTAAATATAGTAATTGTATCCTTTTAATAATTTGCATACTACGTCAAAATTTTTAATATGTATTGTATTTTGTAACTTAAGTGTATTTGTATTTTAATTATTCTGAAGAAGGAGAGGTATGTCTCCGAAACGTAAATGATATTAAACAGTATTTGAAGTTATTAGTGTTTGTGTTTATAAAATTCCCAATACCTACGAAGTTACAACTTTAATAATTAGTGAAAGGGGAATACGAAAAATGCTCTCATTATCTAATATTTGCACAGGGTGTAATTAGTGCTTAAATATAGTAATTGTATCCTTTTAATAATTTGCATACTACGTCAAAATTTTTAATATGTATTGTATTTTGTAACTTAAGTGTATTTGTATTTTAATTATTCTGAAGAAGGAGAGGTATGTCTCCGAAACGTAAATGATATTAAACAGTATTTGAAGTTATTAGTGTTTGTGTTTATAAAATTCCCAATACCTACGAAGTTACAACTTTAATAATTAGTGAAAGGGGAATACGAAAAATGCTCTCATTATCTAATATTTGCACAGGGTGTAATTAGTGCTTAAATATAGTAATTGTATCCTTTTAATAATTTGCATACTACGTCAAAATTTTTAATATGTATTGTATTTTGTAACTTAAGTGTATTTGTATTTTAATTATTCTGAAGAAGGAGAGGTATGTCTCCGAAACGTAAATGATATTAAACAGTATTTGAAGTTATTAGTGTTTGTGTTTATAAAATTCCCAATACCTACGAAGTTACAACTTTAATAATTAGTGAAAGGGGAATACGAAAAATGCTCTCATTATCTAATATTTGCACAGGGTGTAATTAGTGCTTAAATATAGTAATTGTATCCTTTTAATAATTTGCATACTACGTCAAAATTTTTAATATGTATTGTATTTTGTAACTTAAGTGTATTTGTATTTTAATTATTCTGAAGAAGGAGAGGTATGTCTCCGAAACGTAAATGATATTAAACAGTATTTGAAGTTATTAGTGTTTGTGTTTATAAAATTCCCAATACCTACGAAGTTACAACTTTAATAATTAGTGAAAGGGGAATACGAAAAATGCTCTCATTATCTAATATTTGCACAGGGTGTAATTAGTGCTTAAATATAGTAATTGTATCCTTTTAATAATTTGCATACTACGTCAAAATTTTTAATATGTATTGTATTTTGTAACTTAAGTGTATTTGTATTTTAATTATTCTGAAGAAGGAGAGGTATGTCTCCGAAACGTAAATGATATTAAACAGTATTTGAAGTTATTAGTGTTTGTGTTTATAAAATTCCCAATACCTACGAAGTTACAACTTTAATAATTAGTGAAAGGGGAATACGAAAAATGCTCTCATTATCTAATATTTGCACAGGGTGTAATTAGTGCTTAAATATAGTAATTGTATCCTTTTAATAATTTGCATACTACGTCAAAATTTTTAATATGTATTGTATTTTGTAACTTAAGTGTATTTGTATTTTAATTATTCTGAAGAAGGAGAGGTATGTCTCCGAAACGTAAATGATATTAAACAGTATTTGAAGTTATTAGTGTTTGTGTTTATAAAATTCCCAATACCTACGAAGTTACAACTTTAATAATTAGTGAAAGGGGAATACGAAAAATGCTCTCATTATCTAATATTTGCACAGGGTGTAATTAGTGCTTAAATATAGTAATTGTATCCTTTTAATAATTTGCATACTACGTCAAAATTTTTAATATGTATTGTATTTTGTAACTTAAGTGTATTTGTATTTTAATTATTCTGAAGAAGGAGAGGTATGTCTCCGAAACGTAAATGATATTAAACAGTATTTGAAGTTATTAGTGTTTGTGTTTATAAAATTCCCAATACCTACGAAGTTACAACTTTAATAATTAGTGAAAGGGGAATACGAAAAATGCTCTCATTATCTAATATTTGCACAGGGTGTAATTAGTGCTTAAATATAGTAATTGTATCCTTTTAATAATTTGCATACTACGTCAAAATTTTTAATATGTATTGTATTTTGTAACTTAAGTGTATTTGTATTTTAATTATTCTGAAGAAGGAGAGGTATGTCTCCGAAACGTAAATGATATTAAACAGTATTTGAAGTTATTAGTGTTTGTGTTTATAAAATTCCCAATACCTACGAAGTTACAACTTTAATAATTAGTGAAAGGGGAATACGAAAAATGCTCTCATTATCTAATATTTGCACAGGGTGTAATTAGTGCTTAAATATAGTAATTGTATCCTTTTAATAATTTGCATACTACGTCAAAATTTTTAATATGTATTGTATTTTGTAACTTAAGTGTATTTGTATTTTAATTATTCTGAAGAAGGAGAGGTATGTCTCCGAAACGTAAATGATATTAAACAGTATTTGAAGTTATTAGTGTTTGTGTTTATAAAATTCCCAATACCTACGAAGTTACAACTTTAATAATTAGTGAAAGGGGAATACGAAAAATGCTCTCATTATCTAATATTTGCACAGGGTGTAATTAGTGCTTAAATATAGTAATTGTATCCTTTTAATAATTTGCATACTACGTCAAAATTTTTAATATGTATTGTATTTTGTAACTTAAGTGTATTTGTATTTTAATTATTCTGAAGAAGGAGAGGTATGTCTCCGAAACGTAAATGATATTAAACAGTATTTGAAGTTATTAGTGTTTGTGTTTATAAAATTCCCAATACCTACGAAGTTACAACTTTAATAATTAGTGAAAGGGGAATACGAAAAATGCTCTCATTATCTAATATTTGCACAGGGTGTAATTAGTGCTTAAATATAGTAATTGTATCCTTTTAATAATTTGCATACTACGTCAAAATTTTTAATATGTATTGTATTTTGTAACTTAAGTGTATTTGTATTTTAATTATTCTGAAGAAGGAGAGGTATGTCTCCGAAACGTAAATGATATTAAACAGTATTTGAAGTTATTAGTGTTTGTGTTTATAAAATTCCCAATACCTACGAAGTTACAACTTTAATAATTAGTGAAAGGGGAATACGAAAAATGCTCTCATTATCTAATATTTGCACAGGGTGTAATTAGTGCTTAAATATAGTAATTGTATCCTTTTAATAATTTGCATACTACGTCAAAATTTTTAATATGTATTGTATTTTGTAACTTAAGTGTATTTGTATTTTAATTATTCTGAAGAAGGAGAGGTATGTCTCCGAAACGTAAATGATATTAAACAGTATTTGAAGTTATTAGTGTTTGTGTTTATAAAATTCCCAATACCTACGAAGTTACAACTTTAATAATTAGTGAAAGGGGAATACGAAAAATGCTCTCATTATCTAATATTTGCACAGGGTGTAATTAGTGCTTAAATATAGTAATTGTATCCTTTTAATAATTTGCATACTACGTCAAAATTTTTAATATGTATTGTATTTTGTAACTTAAGTGTATTTGTATTTTAATTATTCTGAAGAAGGAGAGGTATGTCTCCGAAACGTAAATGATATTAAACAGTATTTGAAGTTATTAGTGTTTGTGTTTATAAAATTCCCAATACCTACGAAGTTACAACTTTAATAATTAGTGAAAGGGGAATACGAAAAATGCTCTCATTATCTAATATTTGCACAGGGTGTAATTAGTGCTTAAATATAGTAATTGTATCCTTTTAATAATTTGCATACTACGTCAAAATTTTTAATATGTATTGTATTTTGTAACTTAAGTGTATTTGTATTTTAATTATTCTGAAGAAGGAGAGGTATGTCTCCGAAACGTAAATGATATTAAACAGTATTTGAAGTTATTAGTGTTTGTGTTTATAAAATTCCCAATACCTACGAAGTTACAACTTTAATAATTAGTGAAAGGGGAATACGAAAAATGCTCTCATTATCTAATATTTGCACAGGGTGTAATTAGTGCTTAAATATAGTAATTGTATCCTTTTAATAATTTGCATACTACGTCAAAATTTTTAATATGTATTGTATTTTGTAACTTAAGTGTATTTGTATTTTAATTATTCTGAAGAAGGAGAGGTATGTCTCCGAAACGTAAATGATATTAAACAGTATTTGAAGTTATTAGTGTTTGTGTTTATAAAATTCCCAATACCTACGAAGTTACAACTTTAATAATTAGTGAAAGGGGAATACGAAAAATGCTCTCATTATCTAATATTTGCACAGGGTGTAATTAGTGCTTAAATATAGTAATTGTATCCTTTTAATAATTTGCATACTACGTCAAAATTTTTAATATGTATTGTATTTTGTAACTTAAGTGTATTTGTATTTTAATTATTCTGAAGAAGGAGAGGTATGTCTCCGAAACGTAAATGATATTAAACAGTATTTGAAGTTATTAGTGTTTGTGTTTATAAAATTCCCAATACCTACGAAGTTACAACTTTAATAATTAAATATTAAATATTAAATATTAAATATTAAATATTAAATATTAAATATTAAATATTAAATATTAAATATTAAATATTAAATATTAAATATTAAATATTAAATATTAAATATTAAATATTAAATATTAAATATTAAATATTAAATATTAAATATTAAATATTAAATATTAAATATTAAATATTAAATATTAAATATTAAATATTAAATATTAAATATTAAATATTAAATATTAAATATTAAATATTAAATATTAAATATTAAATATTAAATATTAAATATTAAATATTAAATATTAAATATTAAATATTAAATATTAAATATTAAATATTAAATATTAAATATTAAATATTAAATATTAAATATTAAATATTAAATATTAAATATTAAATATTAAATATTAAATATTAAATATTAAATATTAAATATTAAATATTAAATATTAAATATTAAATATTAAATATTAAATATTAAATATTAAATATTAAATATTAAATATTAAATATTAAATATTAAATATTAAATATTAAATATTAAATATTAAATATTAAATATTAAATATTAAATATTAAATATTAAATATTAAATATTAAATATTAAATATTAAATATTAAATATTAAATATTAAATATTAAATATTAAATATTAAATATTAAATATTAAATATTAAATATTAAATATTAAATATTAAATATTAAATATTAAATATTAAATATTAAATATTAAATATTAAATATTAAATATTAAATATTAAATATTAAATATTAAATATTAAATATTAAATATTAAATATTAAATATTAAATATTAAATATTAAATATTAAATATTAAATATTAAATATTAAATATTAAATATTAAATATTAAATATTAAATATTAAATATTAAATATTAAATATTAAATATTAAATATTAAATATTAAATATTAAATATTAAATATTAAATATTAAATATTAAATATTAAATATTAAATATTAAATATTAAATATTAAATATTAAATATTAAATATTAAATATTAAATATTAAATATTAAATATTAAATATTAAATATTAAATATTAAATATTAAATATTAAATATTAAATATTAAATATTAAATATTAAATATTAAATATTAAATATTAAATATTAAATATTAAATATTAAATATTAAATATTAAATATTAAATATTAAATATTAAATATTAAATATTAAATATTAAATATTAAATATTAAATATTAAATATTAAATATTAAATATTAAATATTAAATATTAAATATTAAATATTAAATATTAAATATTAAATATTAAATATTAAATATTAAATATTAAATATTAAATATTAAATATTAAATATTAAATATTAAATATTAAATATTAAATATTAAATATTAAATATTAAATATTAAATATTAAATATTAAATATTAAATATTAAATATTAAATATTAAATATTAAATATTAAATATTAAATATTAAATATTAAATATTAAATATTAAATATTAAATATTAAATATTAAATATTAAATATTAAATATTAAATATTAAATATTAAATATTAAATATTAAATATTAAATATTAAATATTAAATATTAAATATTAAATATTAAATATTAAATATTAAATATTAAATATTAAATATTAAATATTAAATATTAAATATTAAATATTAAATATTAAATATTAAATATTAAATATTAAATATTAAATATTAAATATTAAATATTAAATATTAAATATTAAATATTAAATATTAAATATTAAATATTAAATATTAAATATTAAATATTAAATATTAAATATTAAATATTAAATATTAAATATTAAATATTAAATATTAAATATTAAATATTAAATATTAAATATTAAATATTAAATATTAAATATTAAATATTAAATATTAAATATTAAATATTAAATATTAAATATTAAATATTAAATATTAAATATTAAATATTAAATATTAAATATTAAATATTAAATATTAAATATTAAATATTAAATATTAAATATTAAATATTAAATATTAAATATTAAATATTAAATATTAAATATTAAATATTAAATATTAAATATTAAATATTAAATATTAAATATTAAATATTAAATATTAAATATTAAATATTAAATATTAAATATTAAATATTAAATATTAAATATTAAATATTAAATATTAAATATTAAATATTAAATATTAAATATTAAATATTAAATATTAAATATTAAATATTAAATATTAAATATTAAATATTAAATATTAAATATTAAATATTAAATATTAAATATTAAATATTAAATATTAAATATTAAATATTAAATATTAAATATTAAATATTAAATATTAAATATTAAATATTAAATATTAAATATTAAATATTAAATATTAAATATTAAATATTAAATATTAAATATTAAATATTAAATATTAAATATTAAATATTAAATATTAAATATTAAATATTAAATATTAAATATTAAATATTAAATATTAAATATTAAATATTAAATATTAAATATTAAATATTAAATATTAAATATTAAATATTAAATATTAAATATTAAATATTAAATATTAAATATTAAATATTAAATATTAAATATTAAATATTAAATATTAAATATTAAATATTAAATATTAAATATTAAATATTAAATATTAAATATTAAATATTAAATATTAAATATTAAATATTAAATATTAAATATTAAATATTAAATATTAAATATTAAATATTAAATATTAAATATTAAATATTAAATATTAAATATTAAATATTAAATATTAAATATTAAATATTAAATATTAAATATTAAATATTAAATATTAAATATTAAATATTAAATATTAAATATTAAATATTAAATATTAAATATTAAATATTAAATATTAAATATTAAATATTAAATATTAAATATTAAATATTAAATATTAAATATTAAATATTAAATATTAAATATTAAATATTAAATATTAAATATTAAATATTAAATATTAAATATTAAATATTAAATATTAAATATTAAATATTAAATATTAAATATTAAATATTAAATATTAAATATTAAATATTAAATATTAAATATTAAATATTAAATATTAAATATTAAATATTAAATATTAAATATTAAATATTAAATATTAAATATTAAATATTAAATATTAAATATTAAATATTAAATATTAAATATTAAATATTAAATATTAAATATTAAATATTAAATATTAAATATTAAATATTAAATATTAAATATTAAATATTAAATATTAAATATTAAATATTAAATATTAAATATTAAATATTAAATATTAAATATTAAATATTAAATATTAAATATTAAATATTAAATATTAAATATTAAATATTAAATATTAAATATTAAATATTAAATATTAAATATTAAATATTAAATATTAAATATTAAATATTAAATATTAAATATTAAATATTAAATATTAAATATTAAATATTAAATATTAAATATTAAATATTAAATATTAAATATTAAATATTAAATATTAAATATTAAATATTAAATATTAAATATTAAATATTAAATATTAAATATTAAATATTAAATATTAAATATTAAATATTAAATATTAAATATTAAATATTAAATATTAAATATTAAATATTAAATATTAAATATTAAATATTAAATATTAAATATTAAATATTAAATATTAAATATTAAATATTAAATATTAAATATTAAATATTAAATATTAAATATTAAATATTAAATATTAAATATTAAATATTAAATATTAAATATTAAATATTAAATATTAAATATTAAATATTAAATATTAAATATTAAATATTAAATATTAAATATTAAATATTAAATATTAAATATTAAATATTAAATATTAAATATTAAATATTAAATATTAAATATTAAATATTAAATATTAAATATTAAATATTAAATATTAAATATTAAATATTAAATATTAAATATTAAATATTAAATATTAAATATTAAATATTAAATATTAAATATTAAATATTAAATATTAAATATTAAATATTAAATATTAAATATTAAATATTAAATATTAAATATTAAATATTAAATATTAAATATTAAATATTAAATATTAAATATTAAATATTAAATATTAAATATTAAATATTAAATATTAAATATTAAATATTAAATATTAAATATTAAATATTAAATATTAAATATTAAATATTAAATATTAAATATTAAATATTAAATATTAAATATTAAATATTAAATATTAAATATTAAATATTAAATATTAAATATTAAATATTAAATATTAAATATTAAATATTAAATATTAAATATTAAATATTAAATATTAAATATTAAATATTAAATATTAAATATTAAATATTAAATATTAAATATTAAATATTAAATATTAAATATTAAATATTAAATATTAAATATTAAATATTAAATATTAAATATTAAATATTAAATATTAAATATTAAATATTAAATATTAAATATTAAATATTAAATATTAAATATTAAATATTAAATATTAAATATTAAATATTAAATATTAAATATTAAATATTAAATATTAAATATTAAATATTAAATATTAAATATTAAATATTAAATATTAAATATTAAATATTAAATATTAAATATTAAATATTAAATATTAAATATTAAATATTAAATATTAAATATTAAATATTAAATATTAAATATTAAATATTAAATATTAAATATTAAATATTAAATATTAAATATTAAATATTAAATATTAAATATTAAATATTAAATATTAAATATTAAATATTAAATATTAAATATTAAATATTAAATATTAAATATTAAATATTAAATATTAAATATTAAATATTAAATATTAAATATTAAATATTAAATATTAAATATTAAATATTAAATATTAAATATTAAATATTAAATATTAAATATTAAATATTAAATATTAAATATTAAATATTAAATATTAAATATTAAATATTAAATATTAAATATTAAATATTAAATATTAAATATTAAATATTAAATATTAAATATTAAATATTAAATATTAAATATTAAATATTAAATATTAAATATTAAATATTAAATATTAAATATTAAATATTAAATATTAAATATTAAATATTAAATATTAAATATTAAATATTAAATATTAAATATTAAATATTAAATATTAAATATTAAATATTAAATATTAAATATTAAATATTAAATATTAAATATTAAATATTAAATATTAAATATTAAATATTAAATATTAAATATTAAATATTAAATATTAAATATTAAATATTAAATATTAAATATTAAATATTAAATATTAAATATTAAATATTAAATATTAAATATTAAATATTAAATATTAAATATTAAATATTAAATATTAAATATTAAATATTAAATATTAAATATTAAATATTAAATATTAAATATTAAATATTAAATATTAAATATTAAATATTAAATATTAAATATTAAATATTAAATATTAAATATTAAATATTAAATATTAAATATTAAATATTAAATATTAAATATTAAATATTAAATATTAAATATTAAATATTAAATATTAAATATTAAATATTAAATATTAAATATTAAATATTAAATATTAAATATTAAATATTAAATATTAAATATTAAATATTAAATATTAAATATTAAATATTAAATATTAAATATTAAATATTAAATATTAAATATTAAATATTAAATATTAAATATTAAATATTAAATATTAAATATTAAATATTAAATATTAAATATTAAATATTAAATATTAAATATTAAATATTAAATATTAAATATTAAATATTAAATATTAAATATTAAATATTAAATATTAAATATTAAATATTAAATATTAAATATTAAATATTAAATATTAAATATTAAATATTAAATATTAAATATTAAATATTAAATATTAAATATTAAATATTAAATATTAAATATTAAATATTAAATATTAAATATTAAATATTAAATATTAAATATTAAATATTAAATATTAAATATTAAATATTAAATATTAAATATTAAATATTAAATATTAAATATTAAATATTAAATATTAAATATTAAATATTAAATATTAAATATTAAATATTAAATATTAAATATTAAATATTAAATATTAAATATTAAATATTAAATATTAAATATTAAATATTAAATATTAAATATTAAATATTAAATATTAAATATTAAATATTAAATATTAAATATTAAATATTAAATATTAAATATTAAATATTAAATATTAAATATTAAATATTAAATATTAAATATTAAATATTAAATATTAAATATTAAATATTAAATATTAAATATTAAATATTAAATATTAAATATTAAATATTAAATATTAAATATTAAATATTAAATATTAAATATTAAATATTAAATATTAAATATTAAATATTAAATATTAAATATTAAATATTAAATATTAAATATTAAATATTAAATATTAAATATTAAATATTAAATATTAAATATTAAATATTAAATATTAAATATTAAATATTAAATATTAAATATTAAATATTAAATATTAAATATTAAATATTAAATATTAAATATTAAATATTAAATATTAAATATTAAATATTAAATATTAAATATTAAATATTAAATATTAAATATTAAATATTAAATATTAAATATTAAATATTAAATATTAAATATTAAATATTAAATATTAAATATTAAATATTAAATATTAAATATTAAATATTAAATATTAAATATTAAATATTAAATATTAAATATTAAATATTAAATATTAAATATTAAATATTAAATATTAAATATTAAATATTAAATATTAAATATTAAATATTAAATATTAAATATTAAATATTAAATATTAAATATTAAATATTAAATATTAAATATTAAATATTAAATATTAAATATTAAATATTAAATATTAAATATTAAATATTAAATATTAAATATTAAATATTAAATATTAAATATTAAATATTAAATATTAAATATTAAATATTAAATATTAAATATTAAATATTAAATATTAAATATTAAATATTAAATATTAAATATTAAATATTAAATATTAAATATTAAATATTAAATATTAAATATTAAATATTAAATATTAAATATTAAATATTAAATATTAAATATTAAATATTAAATATTAAATATTAAATATTAAATATTAAATATTAAATATTAAATATTAAATATTAAATATTAAATATTAAATATTAAATATTAAATATTAAATATTAAATATTAAATATTAAATATTAAATATTAAATATTAAATATTAAATATTAAATATTAAATATTAAATATTAAATATTAAATATTAAATATTAAATATTAAATATTAAATATTAAATATTAAATATTAAATATTAAATATTAAATATTAAATATTAAATATTAAATATTAAATATTAAATATTAAATATTAAATATTAAATATTAAATATTAAATATTAAATATTAAATATTAAATATTAAATATTAAATATTAAATATTAAATATTAAATATTAAATATTAAATATTAAATATTAAATATTAAATATTAAATATTAAATATTAAATATTAAATATTAAATATTAAATATTAAATATTAAATATTAAATATTAAATATTAAATATTAAATATTAAATATTAAATATTAAATATTAAATATTAAATATTAAATATTAAATATTAAATATTAAATATTAAATATTAAATATTAAATATTAAATATTAAATATTAAATATTAAATATTAAATATTAAATATTAAATATTAAATATTAAATATTAAATATTAAATATTAAATATTAAATATTAAATATTAAATATTAAATATTAAATATTAAATATTAAATATTAAATATTAAATATTAAATATTAAATATTAAATATTAAATATTAAATATTAAATATTAAATATTAAATATTAAATATTAAATATTAAATATTAAATATTAAATATTAAATATTAAATATTAAATATTAAATATTAAATATTAAATATTAAATATTAAATATTAAATATTAAATATTAAATATTAAATATTAAATATTAAATATTAAATATTAAATATTAAATATTAAATATTAAATATTAAATATTAAATATTAAATATTAAATATTAAATATTAAATATTAAATATTAAATATTAAATATTAAATATTAAATATTAAATATTAAATATTAAATATTAAATATTAAATATTAAATATTAAATATTAAATATTAAATATTAAATATTAAATATTAAATATTAAATATTAAATATTAAATATTAAATATTAAATATTAAATATTAAATATTAAATATTAAATATTAAATATTAAATATTAAATATTAAATATTAAATATTAAATATTAAATATTAAATATTAAATATTAAATATTAAATATTAAATATTAAATATTAAATATTAAATATTAAATATTAAATATTAAATATTAAATATTAAATATTAAATATTAAATATTAAATATTAAATATTAAATATTAAATATTAAATATTAAATATTAAATATTAAATATTAAATATTAAATATTAAATATTAAATATTAAATATTAAATATTAAATATTAAATATTAAATATTAAATATTAAATATTAAATATTAAATATTAAATATTAAATATTAAATATTAAATATTAAATATTAAATATTAAATATTAAATATTAAATATTAAATATTAAATATTAAATATTAAATATTAAATATTAAATATTAAATATTAAATATTAAATATTAAATATTAAATATTAAATATTAAATATTAAATATTAAATATTAAATATTAAATATTAAATATTAAATATTAAATATTAAATATTAAATATTAAATATTAAATATTAAATATTAAATATTAAATATTAAATATTAAATATTAAATATTAAATATTAAATATTAAATATTAAATATTAAATATTAAATATTAAATATTAAATATTAAATATTAAATATTAAATATTAAATATTAAATATTAAATATTAAATATTAAATATTAAATATTAAATATTAAATATTAAATATTAAATATTAAATATTAAATATTAAATATTAAATATTAAATATTAAATATTAAATATTAAATATTAAATATTAAATATTAAATATTAAATATTAAATATTAAATATTAAATATTAAATATTAAATATTAAATATTAAATATTAAATATTAAATATTAAATATTAAATATTAAATATTAAATATTAAATATTAAATATTAAATATTAAATATTAAATATTAAATATTAAATATTAAATATTAAATATTAAATATTAAATATTAAATATTAAATATTAAATATTAAATATTAAATATTAAATATTAAATATTAAATATTAAATATTAAATATTAAATATTAAATATTAAATATTAAATATTAAATATTAAATATTAAATATTAAATATTAAATATTAAATATTAAATATTAAATATTAAATATTAAATATTAAATATTAAATATTAAATATTAAATATTAAATATTAAATATTAAATATTAAATATTAAATATTAAATATTAAATATTAAATATTAAATATTAAATATTAAATATTAAATATTAAATATTAAATATTAAATATTAAATATTAAATATTAAATATTAAATATTAAATATTAAATATTAAATATTAAATATTAAATATTAAATATTAAATATTAAATATTAAATATTAAATATTAAATATTAAATATTAAATATTAAATATTAAATATTAAATATTAAATATTAAATATTAAATATTAAATATTAAATATTAAATATTAAATATTAAATATTAAATATTAAATATTAAATATTAAATATTAAATATTAAATATTAAATATTAAATATTAAATATTAAATATTAAATATTAAATATTAAATATTAAATATTAAATATTAAATATTAAATATTAAATATTAAATATTAAATATTAAATATTAAATATTAAATATTAAATATTAAATATTAAATATTAAATATTAAATATTAAATATTAAATATTAAATATTAATATTAAATATTAAATATTAAATATTAAATATTAAATATTAAATATTAAATATTAAATATTAAATATTAAATATTAAATATTAAATATTAAATATTAAATATTAAATATTAAATATTAAATATTAAATATTAAATATTAAATATTAAATATTAAATATTAAATATTAAATATTAAATATTAAATATTAAATATTAAATATTAAATATTAAATATTAAATATTAATATTAAATATTAATATTAAATATTAAATATTAAATATTAAATATTAAATATTAAATATTAAATATTAAATATTAAATATTAAATATTAAATATTAAATATTAAATATTAAATATTAAATATTAAATATTAAATATTAAATATTAAATATTAAATATTAAATATTAAATATTAAATATTAAATATTAAATATTAAATATTAAATATTAAATATTAAATATTAAATATTAAATATTAAATATTAAATATTAAATATTAAATATTAAATATTAAATATTAAATATTAAATATTAAATATTAAATATTAAATATTAAATATTAAATATTAAATATTAAATATTAAATATTAAATATTAAATATTAAATATTAAATATTAAATATTAAATATTAAATATTAAATATTAAATATTAAATATTAAATATTAAATATTAAATATTAAATATTAAATATTAAATATTAAATATTAAATATTAAATATTAAATATTAAATATTAAATATTAAATATTAAATATTAAATATTAAATATTAAATATTAAATATTAAATATTAAATATTAAATATTAAATATTAAATATTAAATATTAAATATTAAATATTAAATATTAAATATTAAATATTAAATATTAAATATTAAATATTAAATATTAAATATTAAATATTAAATATTAAATATTAAATATTAAATATTAAATATTAAATATTAAATATTAAATATTAAATAATATTAAATATTAAATATTAAATATTAAATATTAAATATTAAATATTAAATATTAAATATTAAATATTAAATATTAAATATTAAATATTAAATATTAAATATTAAATATTAAATATTAAATATTAAATATTAAATATTAAATATTAAATATTAAATATTAAATATTAAATATTAAATATTAAATATTAAATAT